>PVKC010016543.1:0-20727 GCA_004027635.1 Crocidura indochinensis
AGAGCGAGAGAGAGAGAGAGAAAGAAAGAAAGAAAGAAAGAAAGAAAGAAAGAAAGAAAGAAAGAAAGAAAGAAAGAAAGAAAGAAAGAAAGAAAGAAAGAAAGAAAGAAAGAAAGAAAGAAAGAAAGAAAGAAAGAAAGAAAGAAAGAAAGAGAGAAAAAAGAGAGAAAGAAAAAGAAAAGAGGGAGGGAGGGAGACAAAGGGAGAGGGGGGCGGCAAGGTTCCTTTCTCTGTTGGAAGTGAAGTTCAAAGAATGCCAGAAACAAAGAAATGAATTCACAAACACTGAGATTTGAAGGTTTGGGGTAAAGAGACAAGAAGAAAGTGAAGTACTTCCCAAGCACCCTTATGTGGATGAACAGCACAGCCATATCCTGAGGAAGCCAGCCAATGCTTCACAAATAGGACTCAGTAAATAATTAACACAGACCAGTGTTAAAGATTACACTTTAAAAGTTTACAACAATAATTAAGATGTTAAGATAAATAGTGAAAACCTTTTAAAGCTAGGCCTTGCTCTTTCTAGAATCTTTATTTTTCTACTTTGGGGAAGGGACAACTGAGAAAATGAGGGAATGCTTCGCCCATTGGTTTCTCAGTTTTATGGGAAACTTGAAGAGCAGTTTATTGGCAGTTGGTAAATAGAACTTGCCTTTTCCTTGCGAGGCTCATTATGGTCCCAACTAATATACCTTCACTTAATGACTTATTCCAACCCTGATTTACCATGGCAGATGCTGGATTTCTTCAGCCTGGTGTTACAAATGAGTAGGAGCAGATTTTCAGATTATTTTGACAGTGCAGGATGCAGAACATGTGAACAATGAATTCACCAGTACCTTTTCTTCCCCAGAAACATGATTCCGGTGACAGAGTTCCGGCAGTTCTCTGAGCAGCAGCCTGCCTTTCGGGTGCTGAAACCATGGTGGGATGTGTTCACCGATTACCTCTCAGTGGCCATGCTGATGATTGGTGTGTTCGGATGTACTCTCCAGGTAAGTGCCCCTATTCATTGGAGAAGGAACCAGAGCAAGACTTTGGAAGTCTTTTAGAACAATTGGCTATGGGATTTTTGACCAGATAAATGTCAGATGCTCTTCTCTACTTAGTGTATGGTTATAGTATCTATGGCAGAATTGAAAATGCTTATTAAAGTCAACTTTACTTATAGGTAAGCATGGTACTTAGAAAATATCAACTATCCTAATAGATAAATATGGTACTTGGAAGATGTTAAATAGCAATAAACTACAGATGATTCATATTTTATATCATTCATATCAAATGAAGCCCCTTGTCTTTCAAATTTGACTTTATAGTTAAGTACAACAAATTTTTTGTGGTACTATTTATATTTTTGAAATATTTTTGAAAGAACATTTTGAGATATCATTATTTACCCTATATACTTTATAAATTATATATAATATTAATAAATTTCTTGTAAAGTTCTGTCAGTGCCTTGTATATTTTGGATATTAGCCCCTTATCTGATGGGTATTGAGTGACTAGTTTCTCCCACTCAATGGGTGGCTCTTGTAGCCTAGGTAGTATTTTCTTTGAGGTGTAGAAGCTTCTCAGCTTAATATATTTCCATCTGTTTATCTCTGCTTCCACTTGTTTGGAGAGTGCTGTTTCCTCCTTAAAGATGCCTTTAGTCTCAATGTCATGGAGTGTTTTACCTACATGTTGTTCTTATACCTTATAGTTTCAGGTCTGATATCAAGGTCTTTAATCCATTTGGATTTTACCTTCATACTTGGTGTTAGCTGGGGGTCTGAGTTCGCTTTTTTGCAAGTAGCTAACCAGTTGTGCCAACACCACTTGTTGAAGAGGTTTTCCGTGCTCCATAAGGGGCTGATATCCAAAATATACAAGGCACTGACAGAACTCTACAAGAAGAAAAAAAAATCTAATCCCATCAACAAATGGGGAGAAGAAATGAACAGACACTTTGTCAAAGAAGAAATACAAATGGCCAAAAGGCAAATGAAAAAATGCTCCACATCACTAATCATCAAAAAACAACAATGAGGTACCATCATATCACAGAGATTGGCACACATCACAAAGAATGAGAACAAGCAATGTTGGCAGGGATATGGAACTCTTATTCACTGCTGGTGGGAATGCCATCTAGTCCAACTTTTATGGAAAGCGATATGGAGATTCCTCCAAAAACTGGAAATTGAGCTCCCATATGATCCAGTTATATCACTCCTAGGAATATACCCCAGGAACACAAAAATACAATACAAAAATCTCTTCCTTACACCTATATTCATTGCAGCGCTATTTACAATATCCAGACTCTGGAAACAACCAAGATGCCCTTCAACAGATAAATAGCTAAAGAAACTATGGTACATATACACAATGAAATACTAGGCAACTGTCAGAAAGATGAAATTCTCCTATACCTGGATGTGCATGGACTCTATTATGCTGAGTGAAATAAGTCAAAGGGAGAGAGATAGACACAGAATAGTCTCACTCATCTCTGGGTTTTAAGAAAAATAAAAGACATCTTTGCAATAATTCTCAGAGACAAAAGATAGGAGGGCTAGAAGATCCAGCTCACTACATGAAGCTCACCACAAAGAGTTAGAGAAATAAACTACATTGAGAACTATCACAACAATGTGAATGAATGATGGAAGTAAAAAGCCTTTCTAGAGTACAGGTGGGTTTGGGGTGGATAGGAGGGAGATTTTGGACATCGGTGATGGGAATGTTGCACCAGTGAAGGGGGGTGTTCTATACATGACTGAAAGTCAACTACAATCATATTTGTAATCAAGATGTTTAAATAAAGATATTTTAAAATTAACTGATGTATTACATTTATTTATTATAATTTTATTTATAACTATTTTATAAATATATTTTACCCCATCTTAAATAAAACATATCTCAGTCAAATGTTTTCTGTATGAACACCATGCACTCAAAATTGAGTTTTTTTTGTGTGTGTGGGGGACATATATATTTTTCTGTATTCTTTTATTCCTTAGTCTTAAACTAGCAGATATTTTCCTTAATATGGATGATTTTGGAGAGCAGATATCAAGTAACTCAGCTGTTTCCAGGACTTACTTCTGATTCTGTCGTCAATGATTACTTATGGTTATACTGAGGATTCAATTGGGTCTGCGACATACAAGGCAAGTGCTAGGCATCATTCTTTGTGAACCTACTTTCTTTTTTTGGGTGGGGTGAGGCATATCCTTCAGTTTTAGCGCTTATTTCCAGTTTTGTGCTCAGGGATCAATGCTGGCAGTGCTCAGGGGACCATATAGGGTATCCTGGATTGAACCCAGAGTAGATGTTTGCAAGGCAACTTCTTACTTGCTGTTTTATATCTCTGACCCCAAGAGGGCCTTCATTCTTTGAATCCTATATAATTAAGTCCATTTCTAGAAGAAAACTAGGAAAACTGGTATTCATAAAGGGTAGTATTATTCTTTAGTGGTGGTTTCCATGAGGCACAGAGGAGAGGAGAGGAGGGACAAATTGCTTGGGATAAACAAGAGAAAAGGTAATGATTGTATTAAAATTTAGAGAACCATATGAAGTTAAACAGACAAAGAGCCAGAGGTGGAAGTAGCAGAAGAGGATAGAAAATGCTAACACTATTGATTTTAAGACTTGTAACACTGCAAAAAATAAAGTGCTCACAGGGTCACTCCCTTTCTGCAGGAGAATTTGACTTTTGTCTGTTTTATATTGCTCACTTCCCCAGGAGACCTGATATATGTTGGCCCCGGTTAGTAGGAAATATTGCTTATTGTGTAAGTAACTTGTAGTTGGTCAAATATTTCTGGGATAAAAGCATAAGTTCCTGATAGGAACCCATACCACGGGACTCTATCATTTTGATGGCATCTGTATAGAATAATGTATCATGAATGATGGTGTATATTGAGTTACAAGAGATGTTAGCTCCTTTGCTGCATACTGACTTTAAGCACAGTGGATCCTGAATCTACCAATAGTGAATCTCTTTGCCTTGAACCTTGAGATGATATGGAGGAAGAGACCTTCAAGGACTAGCTTCAAGGCTACAATAGAGCCTCTATGATACGTGGACAGTTGGGAAGGTTTCTCCAAGGGAGAAAGCCTTATGCTGCCTTATGGGCAATTTGACCTTCCAATCCTGAACCATTGATTCTAGAACTAAACAAGATTTATGATCCTCTTATTAGTCTAAATATTGAGAAAGATCATTGCCAATCAAATCTCCAATGTTGGCTACTGTGGATATGCTGTAAGTATTATAACTATAAAGATTGTATGGACAAATTTGTATTTGTGAGACACAAAGTTAAAAAATAAATTTTCTGAATTTATTAAATTAAAATTTTTAATATTAGATTTCCAAAAAATTACTTGCCTTATATTTGATATTTAAACTTTCTACTTACAGTAAGCGTTAAATAATTAAATAGTATATACTTGCTAAAGAAAGTAAAACCATCCTATATAGTGTTCATATGTACAAATGACAGTTTCCTTTAATATCTTAAAATCTTAGTTTAGCTGTGCTATGATAGCTTCATGCTTGATTGTTTATAAATAAATAATTCTTTGTGAAGCTCAAATTCCTTTCACATTTTCAAGGTTTTATTGCATCAGTTGATAATTCTTATATCTTCATTTTCTGTTTGTGAAATGAAAGTGAAATTACTCTTTCTTATTTTTTTTTTTTTGGTTTTTGGGTCACACCCGGCAGTGCTCAGGGGTTACTCCTGGCTCCATGCTCAGAAATTGCTCCTGGCAAGCACGGGGGACCATATGGGGCACCGGGATTCGAACCGATGACCTTTTGCATGAAAGGCAAACGCCTTACCTCCATGCTATCTCCCGGGCCCCTACTCTTTCTTATTTACAAAATAAAGTTAATTACCAGAGTTTGAAAACATTAACACAAATTCCAAAGTAGGTTTAAAAGACCATTAGTTATGAGAAAATAGTAATCCAATAGCTTTTTGATTATTTTATAAATTATCTCTTCCAATAAAAAATGGCAATTATCAAAATAAAAGTTTACTCCTAAAAGGTTGTATTCAAATTGGTTAAGTATAACCAATATTTTGAAAATAGAGGAATTTAAAGAAACTTATTATATCAGCCAATGGATCATTGATTCTTTTTCTTCTTTTAATCTTCATCTCCTTTTCCTTTTCTTTTTCTTTTCTCCTACTCATTCTCCTACTCCTTTTTTCCCTTTTATCCTCCCCACCACCTTCTTCTTTGTTTTGTTTTTGCTCCACACCCAATAGTACTCAGGTCTTACTCAAGCCTCTGTGCTCAGCTCCTGGTAGGGCTCTGGGCACAAAGATGGGATAGTGGGAAATGAACTCACTTGGCCTGCAAGGCAAGTGCCTTATCTGTTATACTATTTCATTAATGCTCTTTCCAATTTTTTATATAAAAGAATGAAAACCAACACTCTTCTCTTAGTCATCTGACAAATATTTATTCATTTTTAAGCAAGTAGCTATTTTCAAGGCTGCTAATGGAATAAGAACACGTGTAAGGGACATTCCTTAGATTGGATCAGTCCATGTAAGAAACAAATACAAGTTCATTGTAAACCAGGAGAGTGAATGCATCCTATTCCTGTACAGTCATGCACTCTCAAAGATCAGTCATGTAAACACCTAACTCTGTGCTATAAACAACACTATTCATAAACTCAACACACTCAATAAAATAGACCAGATCTTAAAAGGTCAGCATGTTGCTTCCTGGAAAAATAAGATTGCTTTAGATCTCCATTCTGTGACTCCAGGTTATCTTATTAAAACCAAATCCAAAACAGCCCACAGCAGACCAGCCGTTACCAAATATAGAATAAACAGTTAGAAACCAGAAACAGGAACTGGAAGATGCAAGCCCCCTGGAGCCCATGGGGGACTGCTCTGTGACTGTAACACAGGAAAGACATTTCCTGCTTTCTGAATCAGAAGGAAAGAATAGATTCAGTGATTTGAAAACACTGACAAAAATTTCATGCAAACTTAACTCAGTCAACATAGGCAAACCTATAATCAGCCACACTAGAGAGAAGAGTTTGGGGGCATCTAAGTTTCTTAGAGAGCCAATCCCCCCCTTTGATTCTAGGAGCCCAAAGAGGTTATACTAATATCAGCTTCTCTAATTTAGAACCATTAATGTCAGTTCTATGACAAATGACCTTTTGCAGAAACTCAGATAGCTTGCTTGAAAGAATCAGACTACAGGATACAGACTACAAAAAAATTCATTTTTGTATATTTTTTTGAAGAGGGTAAGATGGAGGATAGCATTAAGAATTAAATCCAGGATCTCAAACACGCAAGGTAAGTTTTCTACTACTGAGCCACTTCCCCAGCCTATACAACAGTTCATCTTGATCATGTTCCTGTACAATATCTTCATCCTTTCTACCCGTCCTCTATTTCCTTGTTATATGGACTTATTTTTAGTCATGTCTAAATGTCTAGATAAAGGCTCAGAAGTCTTTATTTAGGTCTGTTGTTTGAAGTGAAATTCAACACCATCCTTTTTTTTTTTCTGTTTTTAAGACAGGAAAAATATTTTTTTCCTAACTCCTTAAGTTGAATTTTTTAATTAATATCTTTATTTAAACACCTTTATTTCAACTATGATTGTGGTTGAGTTTCTGTCATGTAAAGAACACCCCCCCCTTCACCAGCGCAACATTCCCATCACCAATGTCCCAAATCTCCCTCCTCCTTATCCCACCCCCGCCTGACTCTAGACTGACTTTCTACTTCCCTCATTAACACACATTGTTAGGATCGTTCTCAATGTAGTTAGTTGTCTAACTGCACTCATCACTGTGGTGAGCTTCATGTAGCGAGCTGGGACTTCCAGCCCTCCTCTCTTTTGTCTCTGAAAATTATTGCAAAAATGTCTTTTTATTTTTCTTAAAACCCATGGATGAGTGAGACTATACTGCGTTTATCTCTCTCCCTCTGGTTATTTCACTCAGCGTAATAGATTCCATGTACATCCATGTTTAGGAAAATTTCATAACTTCATCTCTCCTGTTAACACAATTCTTTTCCTCCCCAATGTGAAATTTAAAATACCAATAAAATAGCAAGTAGCATTAGCTTAATTGCTAACAGTTAACTTAAAATGAAGACCTCATCTAAGACGGTTTTATAAATTTTCTATGTACCTTTCCATAACATCTCACTGTTTTGGAGAATGTGAAGAAAACCAATTTTAATTTGATGATTAAAATTACATTTTTAATATTTTTAGTTTATTTTTAAATTTTATTTTAGGTCATATGATTGACAGTATTATAACGGCAGAGTTCGTGCATAAAATGCCTCCACCAGAATGTCAGCTTCCCTCCACTATTTCCCCTTGTGCATGATCTCCTTCCTCCCCAACCCAGCCTAGCATACCATATGGTTGATCAGTGAAGAACAGACTGAAAACCTTTATCTGAAGTCTGGGGTGGAGGTATGACTGGCCTGTGTTGAAAGGATCACTCTGGAGAAGAACTGGGTGTTAAAAGGAGATAAAGTTATATGCATATGGACCCATAAGTAACAATATTACAAACCAAAGTGTCTAAAAGGAAAAAATGTGAGAGAGAAAAGAAGAAAAATATCTGCCACAGAGACAGGCAGGAGGACAGGAGGAAAACTAGGGATATTGGTGATAGAAAATATACATTGTGAAGGGTGGTGTACATTGTATGACTGAAACTTAATTATGAACAACTTTTTAACTGTGTATATCAAGGCAATTCAATTGAATAATTTATTTATAAAAGAAAAAGTTGAAAGGAACAAGAGAATAGACCTCAGATAATTAAAGAATTGCCACATATAAAGTTTCAATACTTTATCCTTATTCAATGTATCATAGATGATTTTGAATATAATTAACTGGAGTAGATTTGTACTTAATACAGTTTTATAAACTATTTCATAAAATATTGCAAAATGATAAAAAGTTTCTATGTATTATCAAAGACCTCAGCACTTTCCAAGATACTGTTTTTGGCATATGCAAAAAGCAACTCATTAACATGTTCTCACTGAAGTAACCTGGCATGAATGGGACAGTTCATTCCTTTAACCTCAGAGCCAAAAACAGTTGTGGTGTTCACTGGAATCCAAATGTCCATTTGGAAGTTTCTAGAAAAGGAAAACTACAGGTTTTTAGTATAACAGCACTTCTTTTTTGGGGGTCCATACTCAGCGGCGCTCAGGGGTTACTCCTGGCTCTACTCTCAGAAATCATTCCTGGCTTTGGGGACCATAAGGGATGCTGGGGATTAAACCCACGTCTGTCCTGGGTCAGCCATGTGCAAGACAAACACCTTACCACTGTGCTACCACTCTGTCCCCAACAGCACTTCTTATTTGCAGAAATGAAATTATTATTTAATATGAATTCTATATTAATATAACATAATTGATATAATATATTGATATTAATCTAATATAATAGCAAGTTCAAACTAGTTTTTCTAAGATGCAAACATGTGCTAACTATGATATTGGTGTATTTTTATTTTGTGGCCTCATCCAGTTGTACTCAGTGCTTATTCTTGGCTTGGCTTTATGTTCAGGTACCAATCCTGTCTAGCTTGGGGAACCATATGGGGTACCAGAAATCAAACCCCTGTCAGGCATGTGCAAGGCAAGCACCCCACCTTTGATATCATCTCTCTGCTTCTCTGGGTGTCAGTTATTTTAAAACTGGTTTTCCTGTCTCTATTTAAACTATACTACTCTTTAATAACTAAAATTATTTAGTCACTTGTAATATGTGAGGTCTCAGCTTGCAGTTTCACACAAGAAATGAGACAGATTCAAAAGGTGTATTTCAGCCAGAGGGTAACAAGCAGCTTGTTGGAGTTTTCTGAGTCAGCAAAGCTTTTTCTGCTGTTTCCTCCTACCACTTTTATTAGCAAGAGTTTAACATAAATCCATCTGAGGGTCAGGGTTGATGTAAGGGTACTTGTGCTAATTAACTCAGAAAATGTGAAAGGAAAAGGTGAAGTGATTTTAAAGGTGTATGACAATAGTCACTCTGTTATTCAGAACTAGCCTTAAGCCCATATATATTTACTTATTTGGGGGGAGATATTTGTACTAGGTATTAGACCCCCAAAATGTCTAATGATTAAGAAGAAATGCTCCCTTTATAGCTTTTTGTATGACTATTGGCCAGTCATTTTGTTTCAATTTTCTATACAAATATTTTGTCCAACAAAAAAGTCCATCAACTATATCATTTTACATCATAAGAATCTTTCTGTACTTACTAGAAATACAAAACTTGGATTGACTTCTATAGTTCCAACTAGGTTGAAATGTACTCATTTTTAAAGTTCAATCTTTCCTCAAACCATCAAACAGAAAATGTGAACTCTTCTATATGATTTTCATCAGAGTATGACTTTTCTGAACCTTAATTTTTCTAAGGGAACAGCATTAGCTTTGTTTCCATTTAGATTTATTGTGGAGCAGTGGGGTGGGGAAGGATAGTAAAAATAGAACATGCATTATTTTTAGTTTATTTTTAACTGCAGACTTTAAATACCCCTTTCTCCTTGGGACCTTCCTATGTAGTCATACATTTAATCAGTTGGGTTTTTGCCAAACAGATTGAAAGCTAAGATAAGGAAAAAATGCCCACTTTATCTTCCATTGCTAATGGCTCTTTTGTCAGAGAACCCACCAGGAACTACCCAAGAGAACAAAATCAAGTGAAAGCATTGCAGGATCTAAGCTCCGGTCCCAAATATACTCTCAGGAGTTTACTAGTTAAACTCTGTTCTGTGTGCTGAACTGAACTTAAGTCACTATAATTGCTGGAGTCAAGCATCTGCAGGCCAGGTTACTGTCAGCACCTTCAGAAAGTAGTGGCAAACAGCACAAGAGCCCCTTTGATCTCTTCCATGCCCTCAGTCTACCCAACTATTGCAGTGAAAGGAAAACCCTAGTAAGAATCAGACAAGAGGGGCTGGAGCGATGGCGCAAGCAGTAAGTCGTCTGCCTTGCCCCACGCTAGTCTAGGACAGACCATGGTTCAATTCCTTGGCATCCCATATGGTCCCCCAATCCAGGAGCAATTTCTGAGCACATAGCCAGGAGTAACCCCTGAGTATCACTGGGTGTGGCCCAAAAACAAACAAACAAAAAAGAATCAAACAGAAGTAAAAGGGAAAAGAGCAAGAAAGAGATCTTTTGTTCTTTCTAAAGCAAAGACAAAAGCTGTCAGCTGAGTTCCTCGTGTCTTTATGGAATGTAGCCCCCTCATATCACATCTTTTCTCAGTGACAACTTTCCAAAGTCCAAAGTAGGTATCTAGAAGGACCAATTCCAATAGAGAAAACCCCTCCATATGCACTCAGAGTCTTGAACCCCGTCTGAGGAACACCAAGCTCTAATATGTTGCTTCTTGTTACTATTTCTGCTAACCCACTTTATTCCAGAAGTAAGGACCAACAAAGAAGAGTTGTGATCTCTCTTTCAGAAATCAACCATGTAGATAAGTCAGAAACAAACAACAACAAAAACCTGATGGGGTCGGTGTGGTGGTGCAGGGCATAAGGCATTTGCCCTTACTAGCCTAGGACAGACTGCAGTTCAATCCCCGGTGTCCCATATGGTCCCCCAATCCAGGAGCGATTTCTGAGCACACAGCCAGGAGTAACCCCTGAACATCACTGAGTGTGGTTGAAAAAAAAAAAACAAAGAAACTGATAACTGAAATTTACCCAACACAGTAAACTCTCTATTCGCTGAACTGTGCCAAACCTCTCTTGTCCATATTAATGCTTTTGCTGGGCAGCCAGCTGAACTTCCAAAAAGCATGATGATGTGGGGGGAAACTCTCATACCAGGCATCATGCCTAAATAACTTAATATTTAAAAAAGCAAATAAATAAATAATAAGTAACTGGTGCTAGCAAGCCCACTTTACTCTGCAAAGGGCAGAATCAGAGGAGCGAGGCCACTCTGTTCTGCAGCAGTGCACTTCTAGTCCAGCACAACATGTAGAAAACACCACACTAGTCTCTTCTCTCCCTCTTCTCTGCTGAGCCCGCCTACGAACCACAAAGACTGTAACCTCGCAAGGACCCATACCCAAAAAGCACGGCACCTCAGCTTCGCTCCGCGGTCACGCTTACCTTGTAACCCCTGAATTCCATTACTGCACATGGTAAGAAGCAATCTAAACAAAAATAAATAAATAAAAAGGTTCACAGCTGGCAAAAAAAAAAAGAAAAGAAAAGACCACACTACAAGCACAACAATGGGGAAGCGATGCAGGCCAACACCATACAAAGAGAACATACAAAGATGGCAGTTCTGATGACCTGAAAAGTGCCAGCCACCTATTCAGCCTCTCAGATAAGGAATTTAGAGAAGAAATATGGAGGCTTCTCATAGAACAAAAAAGCATGGACTAAATTGAATGAACCACAAATAAGAATCAAGAGGATATGAAAGTAGAGATGAGAAAACTCCAAACTGAAATAACAGGACTGAAAAACTCAGTAGACAAAATGAAAACCTCTCTGGAAAGCCTGTCCAACAGAGTAACTGCTGAGGACAGAATCAGTGAGCTGGAAGATAAGATACATTAAAATATGGAGATATAGGGGCCGGAGCAATGGCACAAGCAGTAAGGCTTCTGCCTTGTTCGTGCTAGCCTAGGATAGTCTGCAGTTTGATCTCCCAGCATCCCATATCCAGGAGTAATTTCTGAGTGCATAGCCAAGAGTAACCTCAGAGCATCACCGGGTGTGGCTCAAAAACAAAAAAAAAAAAAAAAAAGAGAGAGAGATACAACAGAAGAGATTAGAAATGAGCCTTAAAACAAACACAGTGGAAAAAATTCTTCAAAGAATGTGAACAGAGGAAAACAGAAGTCTCTGATAAACTCAACAGAAACAACTTAAGAATCATTGGAGTCCCAGAGACCCAGGAAGAAAGTACTGCCAACAGGTGTGTGAACCAAGCCAACATGTACATGAGTAGCCCTCAGTGAGTACTACAGCCAGAGTATACTTAAGCTCCATTGAGTGGGTGGGACCCTGGTCATCTCAATATCAAAGGGAAAGAAAGGGAGAAAGTTTCTCTCATATACCTAGTTCATCATCTTTATCACACAATCTAGCAAACACTACCATTCACTTTCCAAGTACTAAGACCTATTATTCTATCATTACAGTATATTTTATGTATTTATTTTGTTTAGGAGGCCATATCTGGCAATGCTTGGGGTTTCCTTCTGACTCTTAACTCTGAGATCACTCCTGGCAATGCTCAGGAAAAAAATTTGGCTGTATAAGATCAAACCTGGGTTTGTATAAGTACCTACCTGCTGTACTATATCTCTGGCCTGCATAAACATATTTTAAAATAAATTGTTTTTAAATCAGATCAATTATATTTGGGGGTGGGTGCACATCCTGCATTACTAAGGGTTTAGTCCCAGCTCTGTGCTTAGGGATTACTCCTAGAAGAGATTAGGAAAACATATGGTGCAAATATGAACCCAGATCAGCACATGCAAAAGAAATCATTTTTTTCATATATTATTTTAGTATTGGAGCCAGAGAAAGAGAGACTACATGTTTGAAAGTGCATGCCTTGCACTTTTAGGTTAAACCATATGATCCTGAACACCAGGTTCTGGAACAGCTTTTGAGGCCTCTAAGAACCACTGGAGCAACCACTGGTGGTTTCTGCACCTCAGAACGGAAGCACCACTGTGTCCTTAGATTCTATATTGCACTGCTATTTGAGGAACTCCTCTCCAAATTTTTGAAGTGAAAAAATTTTAGTACAATCTTTGTTGTTGTTCTTGTTTTGGATATACCCAGTAATTTTGAATTGTGTATCTTTGTGTCATTTATATAAGGTGTGTGTGGCTAATCCAGATGATTTGTTTCTCTGAATCATAAATCTGAATCACTCTGTGTTTCTTTGCTTTTACTCTGCTCAGAATTAGCCATACACTGAGAGTATTTAGAGGGAAGTCTGGTCCAGTACTAAGATTTCACTGAGGATTGCTTCCAAACAAGTGTTTTCTTTTAGTATTTCAAGAGCATAATTTTATAACTTTCTGTGTTTCAGATATTTATCCAAAGTTTGTATTATATCCAGTGAATTGTCTCATGGTTTTAACTTTTAAATGGATGCTTCCCTCTTTTCATCTTAATCTCACATAAGTCATTTCATTATTCATCTTTGTTTACGGAGAATGTCATAACGCAAAATTGATCATCTTCATCACAAGCACACTTTGTATTTTTCTAATGTTTTACTTTTTGGGTTTTTTCTGGGAGAGGTCACACCCGGCGGTGCTCAGGGGTTACTCCTGGCAGGCTCAGGGTACTCTATGGGATGCCGGGATTCAAACCACCATCTGTCCTATTGGCTGTGTGGAAGACAAACACTCTACTGCTACTCTCCGGCCGCTTTAATTTTTTTTCTTAACCTGAAGCTACTTACCCTCAAAAATGGGAAAACTCAGTATACATACAACTAAGATCCTGGAAACAAGAGCATTGTTGATGACTTGAGAGTCTCAGACTAATTGAATATTTAAAAAATTAACATTGATGGGCTGGAGATTATATAGTATGGGAATTAAGGCCTTGCAAGCAGCCACCTTGTTCCACCAAGTTCCTTTTGAGCTCTGCAGGAAGCAAATTCCAACCACAAATTCTAGAGTAGCCCCTGAGAACTATCAGGTATGACTCCCTAAACAAGTAAATTTACATCGCAATAAACATAATTATCCTTACCCTCAGAAAAGCTATGCATTTATGGTTACAGCATTGTTATAAGCAGTAGATTGCCTTTAGTAAGTGAAATACCAAAATATAGGTATGATCCTAACATAGCTGCAATTATTTCACATTTAAGAATAACTGGGTAATGTCTCCTGAGCCTGGGACTCTCTTTGTTTCTCAAGTGAGTTCACAATTAGATCTGACTTTAGGAATCACTGTATTAGCATCCCTTCGCACTTTGGAGGATGTTTAATATGATTTTTTTTTTGGTTTTTGGGTCACACCCGGCAGTGCTCAGGGGTTACTCCTGGCTCCACGCTCAGAAATTGCTCCTGGCAGGCCCGGGGGACCATATGGGGAACCGATGACCTTTTGCATGAAAGGCAAACGCCTTACCTCCATGCTATCTCCCGGGCCCTTTTTTTTAATCAGCACCCATATATTCCCAGATGTTCACTGACATCTGATTATATTAATGTGTGTACTTGTCATAGTTTTGGCTTATCATCATTTAGGAAAGGATTGAGCACAGTGTTTATTTCTTCACATACTAGTTTTTCTCTATCTTCTTAGTGCGGGGCAGTGCCACTGAGATTTAAATAGTCTACTTTTAAGGAGCTTACTATCTCCAAAGTAAATAGTACATGCAGTTATTCTCTACTTTCTTAGGTGCCAAGATTGAGAAGGAATAGGTAAGAGTATAGTATAGGTAGAGTAGTACACATGTTTATTGTTTGTTTTGTGTGGTAATAACTTAGAAAATTATGTTTTAAATTTTTTCATGTTTTTTAGAGGGAGCCCACACCTGCTGTGCACAGGGACTGTGTGGGTGGGTCTCCCTCATGCAGATCATGTGCTTCTGCTTTGGTACATCTTCCTAGACTAACTTTACCTCTTTCAAGGTTTAATCTTTTTTAATATAATTTTTATTTTAATCATAGTGGCTTACATATAATTCACAATAATATTTCAGGTACATATTAACATTGAATCAGGAGAATTCCCATCATCGAATTGTCCTCCCGCCACCTTCGTTCCCATCCTGCTTCCCATATCCTCCACCTTCACCCCCGGGGCTGCTAGAATGAGTGGTCCCTTTTGTGTCTAGCTTACTACTTAGTGATCTTACACTATTTGGTCATGGTACCTCCATTATATCCCCCTCTAATTGGGAGGAGGGACTAGATAGTTCAAGTTATGTGGTTTTGTTTGAGGAAGAAAAAAGTAATAAAATGGGGTAAAAATCAAATAAGCCAACAATGGGCAGAGCCCTTCCAGGGACTCTCATCCTCAGTTTGAGAGACGAAGGGGAAAAAGAAGGTGAAACACCACAACACTATAAAAAGAAGTATCAAATAAAATATCCAGTGAGCACTACAGCAATAAAGATAGGCACCACATAATAGCCATGGTCTTGAAATAAGAAACATAACAGAGCATAATATGGAAGAAGAAGAGAAAAGAAGAAAGAAAAATAAAGAAAATGGAGACAACAAGTTCAATATCCACACCATATCAAATAAATCAACAGAAGCTAGATAGATAAATTTAAAAAAGATTATTTTGTGCTTTTGTCTTTTTTTTTTCCCCTCCTGCATAGGCACAGTAAACATTGGAGTCATTCGAAAAGGAATTCCCTTGGCCTAAGAGATACAGGGTTTCTCCACCCTTGGAGTATATTGTCATGGGATTAACTATAGACTCCTTTCAGGTTCATTTACTCTCCCATTGGTGCTTTTGTGGTGTATGAAAGACTTCTGCTGCATCCTGGATGATAAAATCAGGTCTCTGTATCTAGAGATCTCGGTCTCTGCACAGGTCAAGGATGGAACTTATGATGAAGTCTTTCTTTGTGGTTCTAGAAGTTCTGTTCCCTCAGTGTCATTTTAATCTGTTTTCTGTGGTTGGTGGTCTTGGTCCTTGCACTGATCCTAGGATGGAGCCTGGGATAGCGTCTTTCGTTGTTTCCAGAAGACCCACTCAGTTGCTATTGTCTCAGTCAGACCTCCAGAATTAGAGATCATGGTTGTTGTGCAGGTCGTAGATCAAACCCTAGTCTAGGGCTTTTTTATTGGTCCCAGAATACATACTGCCTGGTCACGGTTCTATCAGCCAGTCATCTGTAGATCACAATCTTGGCTTTTGCACAGACCAAAGGGTGGCAAGTCTTCTGATTTTTGTCTTATTGTTAGCTGGTGAGGTAGGATAACCTGCTCTTACATAGCAGCACTTAACGTTCTCCAAGCACAGAATTTCCTAATGTTAACTAATATCAAGATTTCCTTGACACTTGGCCTTTAATCATGTGTTCATGAAAACTATAGTCAGTATACTGGTGCCGTCTTCAAAGAGAAAATTCATAAACTCAAAACACAAGTTTTTTTTTGTTTTATATTTGTGAGGGACAGTAATTTGGTTATACCCACCTATGCTCAGGGCTTACTCCTGGTCTGTGCACAGGAGTGAACCCCAGAGGTGCTCACTCATCCATATGAGGTTCCAAGGATCAAACAAGCTCTGGTTCAGAGAGATAATAAGTACAGTGCTAGGGTACTTACTTACCTTGCAAACAGCTCATCTGAGTTTAATCCTGGCATCACATATGCTCCCCCAATCACCACTAGGAGAAGGGTCTGATTGCAGAGCCAGAAGTAAGTTTCTGTCAATGTGTGATTTTTTTTTAAATCCTATCCAAGTTCCAGAGCTGTGAATCCAAAAGAAATTGCTTTTGCTCCATGAAGCTTTCTCCTGCTTTCTTTGGTACTGAGTTCTGATTATTCTTTCTGCACCATTCAGCTAGTATTTACACTGCCTTATTTGTACTCTTCTCACCCCATCTTCTCCCTTACTCTTCTGTATTCTGTGGCCACAGAGGATAGTCCTTTTGGCATATGAAATCTCCTTCAATATCTATAGGCAGTTATTTTCTTTTTTTTTAATTTTTATTGTGACCAAAGTGCATTACAAATCTTTCACTTCATCATTTAAGGCAGTTATTTTCACCTAGCCAGGTTGAATATAGAATTACAGAAAAATGAATCTAGGTCCAAGGAACTATCTTCAGTGGTCAGATATATGTCCAGCCTCTTGTTGCCATCTTGTTTGGCATTTCACGTGGCTCTGTATGTCTCTCCAATAAGATTATAAGTACTTTTAGAACAGTAAGTATGAGTTATATTGCTTTAATTTTCTTATGATGCTTAGTATAGAGCATATGTCAGATAAATTTTTATTGATTAAGTTATAGTGTATCTATAATTTTTTGAATGAACCCAGAGAAAAGTTTCTTGTTTATCTTTTTGCTGGGGCTTTGGAAGACAATGATGGCACCCTGCTTTGTTCTATTAAATTGGGCAGTTCTGAATACTGTTTTTGTTTTTTGTTTGTCTTTTTCATTTTGGGGCACACCCAGCGGCACTCAGGGATTACTCCTGGCTCTGTACTCTGAAATCACTCCTGGCAGACTTAGGACCATAAGGAATGCCGGGGATTAAATCCAGTTTGGTCACATGCAAGACAAATTCCTCCCCTCTGTACTATTACTCCGGCCCCAGAATATTTTGTTTTAAATGACTTTTTTGGGGTGCAGCTGTAAAAATCTCCTTTTCTTTGTGGTTGTACAGTATCTGCATCAGATTTTCCCTAGCCAAGTTTACACACTGACTTTGTGATGTATAAACCACAATCTAAAGAAAACACCTGGAGCATAGTGAACAGAACAGGAATAGCACTGCCTGCTTATCATATGCAGCAAGTGTCCCCATTTCCCTCAGTGATAATCAAGTCATAAGTGTGACTTAAAACAAAGACTGGGAAAGTACTTTTGGATTAGAGTTCATAGAAAATAACCCATGAACCTTATTCTTGGGGAGATAAGAAAATAAGTGTTCCTATATACAGTTCATGGACACAAATCATATCTGGTGGGGAGAGGAATTCTGTGTCCAAACGGTTCCCATTGTTTGGCACTACCCAAGCAACACTGATTCTTTGTAATTGAAGGCTATTTCCTTGTTAGAACACATGTTCTTCTGAAAAGGCAGTAAGGCAAATGCTACATTTCAAAACACTCCCTCTGTTCAATGTATAGCTATGTAGAAAGAAAGTGTGGAGAAGCATGCATGAACTCAAGCATGAGATAAGCATTTCTGGAACTCAAAATCCAACAGCAGGACTGGAGCAACAAGGTGGGCTTGCAGCCAATAGCTCACTCTCTCAGCCATTAGTTCAGAGGCTGCCAATAAGGGAACTAAAAATGCCGTAAGCAAGATAAGAAACTGGAGCCTGGTCACTGTTTGAAGCCAAAGGTCCCCATTCCCCAAAGGAAACCAAGAAGAATGGCGATGAGCTGGAGTTGGTGCCCGAAGGAAACTGTGCATCTGGGATGGGAACTAAGGGATAATCCTACTGCCTCAGTGAAGCCTGACATAGCCATGGAACCTCAGATTCCACAATGATGAGAACAAATGAGATTGGGGGTCAGGCATGAAGTGTGGGAAACCACAAAAGAACTTGCAAAAAATATAACAATCTTCTCTTCAGAACAAACTACCAGCCAGCTTATATTATGAGCTTGAGAAAAAAATTGTTTTGAAACAGATTTAAATACATTTAGAGTGATCATGAGATGAAACCATAATATAAGGTAGTAGTAGGTAGAGATGACATTAAAAAATTGGCATTCCCTCTCCCCAAAAATAGGTCAGTGGGATTGGACATAAAAGAATATCAACAGGTGAAAAAGTAGACATTACTTATCTCCAAAAAGGAACTAACATAATAATTCTGAAGTTATCCAGAACTTAATTCAAGCATAGGGATCTCTCCCACTCTCTGTCTCTCTGTCTCTGTCTCTCTCTCATACACACACACACACACACACACACACACACACACACACACACACACACACAGAGTTGAGAAAACCTGACATATATGTCTAATAAGAATTGATAGCAGGAGAGGAGTGTGGAAGATGTAGTGGAATAATTTCTGAAGTATTATTCAAAGATCTGTAATAAAATAAAACAAATAAATATTAAAATATAAATAATAAAATAAATATTAAAATATATTTTAAAAATTAATAAGATCAAATTTCATTTAAAATATAATCCTTAGCTTCAGATAGTGGTTCAAATAAAGTTAATGCACACACTTAGAAATCAAATTGAGAATATCTGGAATTAAAGTGAAATCTTAGGGACCAGAATGATATGGATAGGGCATTTGCCTTGCACACTGTTGACCCAGGTTTGATCCTCCACATCCCGTATGATCTCCCATGCATAGCCAGATTGATTCCCAAATACAGAGCCAAGAATAAGCCCCAAGAAATGCCCCTATGACTTCAAAACCAAAAGTAAATAAATAAAAGGTAAAATCTTAAAAGCTATCACTAAAGTAGCATGAGTAAAGGACAATATGTATAATTTGGTAATATATTCTAGAATGAACACAATATGGAGCTTTTCCACTTTCAAGACATATGTGATCTTTCTTAAATTTTTTATATATTGAGGTTCCATAATTTACAAACTATTAAACCTGGTTTCCCATGTACATAATTATAAAACCACACCTATCACCAATGTACCCAACTCCTTCTACAAGGGAAAAACACCATTGTATGGATCAATTCTTCCATTGTGTAAGGCACATTTGATCTTTATCTGTAGATACTTATTATAATGGATATACTACAGACAAAAGAAATATGAAGCCAGGGAATAGACATAGAATCTAAGAAACTGCTGGTTATTTAAATATAAAAATCACAATCCTAAAGAAAGCTAGCTTTAAGTTTAAGGGCCACAAAAAGGAGCAGTTTCAAATATATTAGAAAGTGGAAAGGTGGGCCAGAGAGATAGCACAATGGTAGGAAGTTTGCCTTGTATGTGTCTGACCCAGGATGGACTATGTTCAATCCATGGATTCCATATGGTCCCCTGAGCCTGCCAGGAGCAATTTCTGAGCGCTGAGCCAGGAGTAACACCTGAGCGTCGCCAGGTGTGGCCACCCCCCCTCCTTAAAAAATGAAAGTGGAGGGGCCTGGGAGATAGCATGGAGGTAAGGCGTTTGCCTTTCATGCAAAAGGTCATCAGTTCGAATCCCAGTGCCCCATAAGGTCCCCCGTGCCTGCCAGGAGCAATTTCTGAGCATGGAGCCAGGAGTAACCCCTGAGCGCTGCCGGGTGTGACCCAAAAACCAAAAAAAAAAAAAAAAAATGAAAGTGGAAAGGAATACTGAAAAAAAATGTTTATGTGCATTTTAATAAATGAACTTGGGAGATAACTCAAAGGTCTGTTGCACAAGTTTTACATACTGAGCACTGAGCCATAAGTAGCACCTGACCACTTCTTACTGTGATCCAAAAACATAAAAAGGAAAACAAAGGAAATTATAGCTAACATCTCTTTTAGAAATAGTATCTTGAAATAGCATAGAGAGATGGGAAGTAAGACGCATGGAAAATATTATTAATGATACAGAAGGCAGGAAGAAAAAAATGATATAAAAATCATTAAAAGAAAAAAAGAATAGGGGCTGGAAAGATGGCACAGCAGTAGGATGTCAGCCTCGCACACAGCCAACCCAGGACAAATGGTGGTTCGAATCCCAGCATCTCATATAGTCCTCGAGCCTTCCAGGTATGACCCCACCCAAAAAAAAATTCATTAAATATAGCAGTGAATTCAAATATCCAGTAAATACTCAAATATAAATGATCCCAGAAATGTAGTGATTGAAATTCATAAGTAGTTAAATATTTTAATCAATATAACAAATACCTAAATAATAAAACAAAGCCACTGGAAAAGTGAAATATTAAGTCATGATATAAAATATTTGGAAAAAGACTAAAGGGAAATGTTAAAACCAGATGTTTATTCTTCTCACTTTCTTTTTTCTTTTTTTTTTTTTTTTTTTTTTTT
>PVKC010016544.1:0-7500 GCA_004027635.1 Crocidura indochinensis
CCCAGAGAGGCTGGTGCCCACAGAAAGATGGGGTATATAAGACGCCACACTCTCCTCTGGGAGCAGGAAGTCTTGCCCCAAGCCCAAGCTCTTCCCAGAACCAAATATGTGCCCATCTCAGATGTTAGACAGGAATAGTGCCAGCAGACACTAGAGCCGAGTCTAGGAATGTCACAGCCCTTGAGCTGAGGTGGGGCCTGCCAGGAGAGCTGTGAGCACCAAGGGGAGTGGGAACAGCTCGCGTGCGCACTGTTGTGCAAATCTACCATCCAGACACTGGGGCTCACCCCAAATTTCATAGGTGGCTGAGGGTCTTCTCAGGGCTGCCAGGTTGTACTGTGATGCTGAGCACTTGGGAGGGAGTACCCAGTAGGGAAGTCTCCAGGCAGAGATGTGGGCTAAGTTCTGTAGCAGATCAGACAGGTGCATCTCTTCTTCTGGGCACCAGCAGGAGGGATACAGAGTACACATGTGCAGAGGTGACCTGCCTGTCTACACAGCTAGTTTTGGGCTACTCAGGTTCTACTTGGTGGCTTTGATGTAGTAGTGCTGGTAATAATGACTAGTGAAAGGTGTAAGTAATTTGGAGTCATAGATAGTAGCAGCTAGTAGAAGTGCAGAAGTAGATAGAGAAATGCATGTAGTAGTGGAAGGGCAGCTAGTAGTGCTTCGTAGTAGTAGAAAGGGGAGCAGTAATTAAGTGTAATTATATTATTATATAACTATCTACAGTATTACATAGTAGCAATTAGAAGCAATTTTATGTTGTATTTAGTAATTTTAGTAGTAGGGGTAGCTTGGAGTAGTAAGTTGTGCAGTAATAGTGGATCATAGCAGTCATAGAATCCAGAGTTAATATCAATGCTAATAGCACTTAGTCAATGTCTATTAGAAGTAGTATTTAGTAGCATTAGTGGGATTTGATAGATTGAGTAGTAGATAATAAGTAAGAGTAGGAGCCAATAGTAGATGGTCTATCATGACAGAAGTTGCATCATAGAAACAGTAATTAGAAATCACAGTAAGAGCAAAACTTGGAAGATGCATAGAAGGGCAATTGATGGTAAGTTAAGGTAGCTGTTAGAAGGAATATTAGTTGGGTATAGAGAATGAGTAGCTGTTAATAACAGAAGTTATATTATTCGGGGCCCGGGAGATAGCATGGAGGTAAGGTGTTTGCCTTTCATGCAAAAGGTCATCGGTTCGAATCCCGGTGCCCCATATGGTCCCCCGTGCCTGCCAGGAACAATTTCTGAGCATGGAGCCAGGAGTAACCCCTGAGCACTGCCGGGTGTGACCCAAAAACCACAAAAAAAAAAAGAAGTTATATTATTCATTAATAGCAGTGCTGGTTGGGAGACAGTCTGGGTGTAAATAACAACAGTAGTTGGTTGCAATAGCAGTTTCTAACATATATATACTAGGAGGAGGAGTAAAAGTGGTGCTTAATATGATCAATAGTGTTACTTGATAGACATAACTTTTAATAGAAGTAAAACTGGTAGTATTTAATAGTATAAGCAACAGGCATAGTATGTGGATGCTATGTATCAGGAGAAAGACAAGTAGCACATTAACAGCAGTAATAGCTTTGTAGTAAAACACATGGTATAATAGTTGTGTTAACAACACCAGGTTGATGTAATGTTAGAGGAGGAGTTAGTGGTACAGGTAATAGTAGAAGACAAGCAGCAGCTCAATAAACCTGGAGTCAGAGGAAGGAGGAGGAGAGGCTGTAGCAGTCATAATACTAGGACTTGGAAGACATAGAAAAGTAAGAGAGTAGTATTAGCTGCTGGTAGATTACTGGTGGGAATAGCAGTAGAGGGTGTAGCTATTGCTTGTAACTTGGCAGAGGGAATGGGAGGGGAAGAGCCATAGAGGCAGTAGCAGTGACAGTGATAGTAGTCATAGTTGGTAGATAGGTATCTCAGTAGTAGTGTGAGTAGCCTTCAGTGGCTACTCTCAGGTCAGAGTAAAAAGCACTAGAAGTACTTGAAGACAAGGAGAAGAAGAGAGTATCATAGGAGTAACAACAGTAGCAGAATAGGATCAGGCCTGACAGTAGAGGTAATAGCAGTCACAGTTGGTAGACTCAGGGTAGGAGTACAAATTAGCTCTTGTAGATGAAGAGCTGAAGAAGTTAGTAGCAGCCAAGCTCAGGGTCATCACAGTGGCACTTGGTGGATGGAGCGCAAGATTGAGGGGAGCAAAGGCCAAGAGACATGGGGCAACACAGGGGTGGAAGAACCCCTTCAGACCACAGACTCCACATTGTCAGCCCAGAGCACTGACAGGGAATGGTTGCAGGTGGAGTGAGGAGGACCATAGTGCAGGCAGCCAAAGGCCCATCTGTGCCCAGATCCACTGACATGACCCTGAGGGCTCATCCTCCAGGCGTCTCACAATGTCTGGGTTGCTGCTGCCCACATTTCTGCCTGGATACTTCTCCGCTGGGTACTCCCTCTCACGTGCTCAGCATCACACTGCAACCTGGCAACCCTGAGAAGACCCCCAGCCACCTATGGAGCTTGGGGTGAGCCCCACTGTCTAGATGGTAGATTTGCACACTCTACCCTGTCACATGACTGCCTCTAGCATCACTGACTCTGGGGAAGAGGCGTATGCCAAGGCCATGGAGCACACACAGCTCATGCCTAGCAAGCAGGAGCCCCAGAAATGAGCTTTGGGGGACTTGGACAATCTGGGAGCAACTTGGGGGGCCTTTTTCTCCCCATACGCGGAATGGGCACCACAGGGTCTGGATGGTGCATTGTTGGGGGCAATGGTGGCTTCAGTGACTGTCCACGTATACCAAGACGAGAACATGGGCACTTCACAAATGCTCCCTTCCCTGGCATGGCCACCCTGCCAAAATGCACACCTTCTACTGGTCTCCCGGGGAAGGAGAAAACAAACCAGAGTGAAATTTCCCTGCAGACAAGGTGTATGAGGTGGACAAGGGCACCTGGGAGGGCTCTGCAAGCTGGCCCTGCTCCACAGAGGCAGCATCTTTCTGCAGCGCTAACCCATGGGCCTCTCAGCTCATGTTGAAAAGATTTTCAGGCTGCAAAAGTATCATTATACTGGAATGGAATTCTGCCTCCTGCACTGGCCAGGTAATAAAACCTTCGAGGCTGAGCGAAAGTCAGGAAAGTTCAAGTGTCAACCAGGTTCGCATTAAAATGGTTAGAAAACGGGAACCGTGATTTGGGGATTGAGAAAGGAGGTGGAATGCATGTTGTAAGTGCAAGTGATCTGGAAATGGATGTTTGTCTTGGCCATTTCCAGGGAAGTGACATCAGAGCGGGCGTCCACTGGGATCCAAGCCCTGCATTTTTCAATCCAGATTTCGGCACTCAAGTCAGCGAAATTAGACCATTTTGTTAAACGGTTCTTCAAGGCGTCCACCTCCGCCACCCATTTGAGCACACTTAGGACACAACTTGAGAACAATGAGAAAAGGGGGCCCATAAAGTGGGGGGTGGCCAGCTCAGCAGGAAGCAGGGTTTTTTTTGTTTTTTTTTTTTTTTACAGTGCAGGTGTGCCAGCTGGCTGTGGCCATGAGCCATCCACTGAGGAGTGAGCACTGCAGCTTCTTGAGCAGAGGTACACCGGGAGAAAAGCAGGGCTCCCAGCCCCTAAAAAGCAGCACACCTCACAATAGCAAATCATTAGTCAGGGTAGCCCCTGACCCTGCAAACATCTGTGGGAAAGGTCGTTTGGTGGAGAAAACAAAAATGCACACAGAAAAATGCTTTGCTGGACTATGAGAGCCATCACTGCTCAGTCCCACTGGGAAAAGCCAACTTGCCATGCTTCTGGAATCTGGGAAGGTCTCCATGGTGTGGCCGTGAGGCGTGGTTCTTGCCATTGACCGGATGCAGGCAGGAGGGCAGGCGTGCGGGTTGGAGCAAGTGGGAAAGTGTCGGTGAGGAAGTCCGGAGTGAGCTGTGATTGGCGATTTCCTTTCGGGAAGGTGGCATTGTTTCGGCTGCTCGTGACGTGGGTAGGCATTTTGAGGGGTGTGGGGGAGCAGTATGACAGCAAGCAGCCTTCAAAGATCCCAGTGCAGGCGTCTGCCAGAGCTTTTGTTCCTGCCCGAGCAGGTCTGGGGCTATTTATAAGTCAGATCCTGATAGCCACCAAGTTTCCCTTCTCTGGAAAGAGCTCCTGGCCTCGTGTCTTGAGGATGAAAATGATGTCAACACAATGTGAGTGGTATCTCCCGCCTACAGGGCTCTGTGTTTATAGGTCCAATTCTTTCCCCTCCAGCTCTGAAAATGCCCCTTCATGCAGGCTGGCTGCTGGACACCCCGCCTGCCAGCAGACTGCCCAGGGGCAGCTCCCACTGCTGCCTACAATGTCGGTGGACGTGGGAACAATCGAATCCCGCTGGCAGGGTTAAGGCAGGGCTTGCATTTAGAGTGAGAATAAAGCAAATGTTTAAAAAACCCATTATTGGTTTCATTTCCATCCCTGCTCCCGGTTCTTCCTGGGCGCCAAATGCCGTCCTCATGTTCTGTGCAGATGTTGTCACAGCTGTGTGCGTGCAGGACTGACAGGGAGCAGGCCAGCCAGCACTGGGTCCCAGGAGAGGGCCCAAGGAGACAGGAACCCAGGGCCAAGGCAACAGAGATGTTGAGGGAGTGTGCAGGTTGGAGAGGGGATGCTCTGAAAGGCAAATCGGAGATCATTCTGTCCTGCCACTCTCAGGAACCTCACCCCATCCTTAACCCCCTACCCCTCACCCCTGCCAAATCAGGCTATACTCGTTCCCATGTGCCAGCCTGCCCTACTGAACCATTCACAGGTTCTGCATCAAAGCAAACTGTCCTGGCTCACTGGCTAGAAATCTAGCTCCAGCCTGTGGGGCTGGAAAATGTTTCTTGACCTCTCAAAGCCTAGAGCAGAATCTTCTCTCTGAACTGACCTACCCAGAGCTGGAGTCAATTTTCCTCCTGTTCTTTGGTGCAGTGGCATCTTTTCTCAGCCTTCTTGGCCTTCGCTGCTGACTGCCTCATCCTTGACTCCATGTGCTCAAGCTCAGGGCCTAGGCCCAGTGGGAAATTCTATCCTCAGCTCCCAGATCCAGGCAGGAGGACAAGGAGGGACTATAGATAGAGCAGAAGGAAGAAGGAGGCTGGGGTGGAGAGAGGCCCTTTCCAGTGCTCACACGCATGCCACAGTGCTCATACACCTTGGTCACACACACAGCATCAGCCCTAAGGAGCAGGAGGGGCTAAGACTGGAGCTGTTGGGGAAGGGGGGGGGAGGAGTAGTGGTCGTCTGCACAGCCCTGCACCCTCCTGTCCCTGTCCCTTTCTCCTGTCGTACTGCACAGCTGCTGAGCCCCTCCAGCTGTCAGGGCTGCAACAAAGGACATCATGTCCTGCAGCCTAGCAGAGCAGAGGAAGGCAAGGAGACTGTGCTGCTCTGGGCCCCACGACCCAGACTGGCTGACTCTGAATCCAGGAGGCACTGGAATAAGGAGCCATTAAGGGGCGTTTTCTGTTTGCTCTCTAAAGGAAAGTAAAGGAAAGTAAAGATAGTAGGTGGTTGCTGAGTGTGTGCGTCTAATTGTTCTGAGGTTGGGAACAGCTCAAATGAATCCAGAACCTCCATCCTCATCCACTCTCTCCTAGAAATCCTGTGTGATACCTGTGGATGCACAAGCCCCCCCCCCCCCCGAAATCTTTAAAATGACTGTACTGAGTCTTCTTCCTCCTCTGCAAATCATCTTTCAATCACACCTTAGAAGCCAGATCTGAAGGGGCCACAGTAATGGTTCTGTGTGGGGTCAATACTTCAAGATAGGAGGTCCACAGGGCACTGGAGAAACTAGCTTCTGAGTTAAAAAGCAGAGGCAAGAATATCTCTATGGTGAAACAAAGCAAGCACCTCCAAGAAACCCAAACAAACAAACAAGCAAACAAAAGCCCTTCTATGGTCTTTCAATACAAAAATTGTGAGCAGGCTCTGAGGACAATAGAAAATCATTTCCTGCTTCCGCTGACTGGGTCTGTGTCCCCAGGTGCAGGGGTGACTTGATTGTCCAATTTTTCCTGATCTGGAACAGACATTTTAGGAGATGCGGTCTCTATCCTGCTACCCAGAAGCCAAAACTTCTCGGCTCAGCCCTGTGAGACGAGGCAGTTCACAATCAACAGTTTGCTGTCCATTCCATCCTGAATTTTATTAGCAGACTGAGCAGATGCTTCGAGAAGCACATCTCTGAGTGCTTTAAGCCCTTGCTTATGAGCCTGTGCAGAAGACTTTGATTGTAATTGTGAATTTCACAAATATTGAGAGCGTCGCTCAATACTAAAACAACAACTTTTCATGACAGGATCATCCGCAGGCAGACACCTTTCTGTTCCAAAATAACTGGGATGTAGGCAGCAGACAAGCACAGAGCTCAGACCTATCTGGGTATGGAAAGCACACAATTCTCAGAGCTCAGTCCAGTCAGGAATGCTCTCAATTAGGCCAATCAGGAAATAGGTGGTGCACACAGCACTCAATTAAGAACAATCAGCATATAGGTTGTACGGAAAGCATTGAGTTAAGACCAATCGGGAGTATACAAGGAGCTGACATTAGACCAATCAGGTTGTAGGCAGCATACAAGGAGTTGGCCTGAGACCAGTCAGAATGCAAGTAGCATACAAGGGAGCTGACCCTAGACCAACCAGATTGTAGGTAGCATACAGGAAGCTGACATCAGGCCAATCAGGATGCGAGTATTATATACTGCACTCAATTAAGATCAATCAGGGAGTAGATGGTACACAGAGCACTCAATTAAGAACGCTCAAGATATAGAGTGTATACAAGGCATTGAATTAAGACCAATCAGGATGTAGGTAGCATACAAGGAGTTGACTGCAGACCAATCAGGACGCAGGTAGCATACAAGGAGCTGACCTCAAATCTGAATGCAGGAAGCATAGAAGGAGCTGACCTCAGGCCAATTGGGATGCCGGTATTACACAAGGCACACAATTAAGATAAATCAGGGAGAGATGGTACACAGAGCACTCAATTAAGAACAATCAGGATATAGGTTGTATACAAGACTTTAACCAACCAGGATGCAGATAGCAAATAAGTGCTGGCATCAGACCAATCAGGTTGTAGATAGCATAGAAGAAGTTGATATCAGACCAATCAGGATGTGGGTATTATAACACTGTACTCAATTAAGGTCAATCAGGAAGTAGGTGGTACAAAGAGCACTCAAATAACAACAATCAGGATATAGGTTGTATAAAAGACATTGAATTAAGATCAATCTGGATTCAGGTAGCAACAAGGAGCCGACCTCAGACCAACTGGGATGCAGGTAGCATATAAGGTCTTGACCTCAGACCAATCAGGATGCAGCTTATCTAGTGGACTTGCTTGTTGGGTTGGGTACCGCCCTAAAGTGGGCACATCTACACTGCTCCTTCCTTCCTGAATGCCCCATATGAGAGGAAGTAGGGGTCAGAGCACCCG
>PVKC010016545.1:0-20738 GCA_004027635.1 Crocidura indochinensis
CTAGGAGGCCATCCGAAGGCTCAACCCTCTTTGGAGCCACCTTCCCTCCCTGTCAAAGCATTGAGGATGGCAGGGCAGATCCTGGGTATGCTGCCCAAGAATCAAACTCTTGAGATCCAAGGAGAGAATGAAGAGGGAGTTGGCAGTGTTGGGGTACAAGGCCATTTCAATGATCTCCTCTTTCTCTACACTCCACAAGGATCATATTTAAACTTTTTTGTTTGGTTTTGGTTTTGAACCACACCCGGTGACAATCAGAGGTCACTCCTGGCGCCTGTGCTCAGAAATCACTTTTGGCTTGGGGGAAAATATGGGACACCTGGGAATCAAACCACGGTCTGTACTAGGTCAGTGAGGACAAGGCATTGCTCTACTGGTTGTGTTACTGTTCTAACCTCTTCTTTTTTTTTGGTCACACCCAGCAGTGCTCAGGGGTTACTCCTGGCTCCTCCATGCTCAGAAATTGCTCCTGGCAGGCACGGGGGACCATATGGGGCACCGGGATTCAAACCGATGACCTTTTGCATGAAGGCAAACGCCTTACCTCCATGCTATCTCCCGAGCCCCCTAACCTCTTCTTTATACTTCTTGAATAGCCCCTTAAGGATAATAGACTTGAGAGTCTCGTTCCATACTTTACTCTTCATTTCAGAAGAGGCTGTGGTAGGCTGGGGGCAGGTATACGACTACTTCTGTTGAGTGTTTTTTTAAACTCCTGAAAGAATTCCAAGTTATCTTTAGATCAAGTTGTTGCACTTTTCATTTTTTGGGGTGTCATATGGACCTATCTTGGCACAAATTTGTCCCAAAATAGTATTAGGGCTGGTTGGTTCCTGGTACTGATACAGTGTATTGTGCCAGTTCTAAGGTTGGGATCTGGGTTCAGGGTTGGACAGTCGATATCCAATCACCTGAGGTCTGAGTCATGCCCCCATGAAAAATGTTCAGAGTATATGGAGTCCCTATATTATAAAATTTGAGTTCTTATCCATATTATATGAGAACTTCCCTCTATACAGAAATTTCTCCATTTTAGTGTGCCTATGCAAAAAGGAACGATGCCATATTATATTATTGATGTATTTGGCTGTATAAAATGATAGCTATACTGTCTCTGTGCCTTATGCCCTATTTTTTGACCTAAGATCTTATTCCAAGCAAGACTTTTCTACCAGAATTTCTTATTAAGCAGAACCCCACAAGCAAAAAAAAAATGGGGAATGGAGGGGATAAAGGAGACTACCTCTACAAATCTATATAAACACACTAAAAGTTATAACTTTTAACTAAATACACATTCAAAGAAATGTAGATAACCCCATCAAGTCTTCTGTGATAGTCTGCAGGGGGGTTTTAGGTGGAGGGGAGAATAAGATCAGATGGAGGGCATACTTTTGTCCCATACCATGGTCCTGTGGAGCCTGAAAATGGTTTGCAGCAGTAAAGATTAGGTAGTGTCCTCCAATTGGGGGTCCCACTGAAGCTGAATCTGATAGCACACCATAGTCCACAATGAGGGTAGTTGGGAGAACAAGAGCCACATATGAGTTACCAAGAGCAGTGACTGCAGCTTCTTGCTGGCATGACAGATGGGGAGTCTGAGAGGGCTCCTTTCTCTTTGGGAACTGACTGTCAGCTTACTGGGACAGGGAGACAGTCGCGGTTCCTTGGTTATTAAGACTTGTGGGTGAAAAGGTTTCATTGGGGAGAGTTAATGAATCAGACTGAGAACATGAAAGGATAAAAGATTTGCAAGTGGAGAATGAGAATTGGAAAGGAGGGATTAAATAAAACAGAGCCTACATATTTAGGCAGTAGTTATTGAAAATACAGATTAGACAAACATAGAGTCCACTACATACACACTCACACCCAATTACAGACATGAGAGATATTTATAGGTTGTACTTGAATGCCTTATGGGATGGGTTAGAGTACTTAAAATTTGCCTTTCATGTTGCAGGTCCAGGATGGACCTCAGTTCGATTCCCAGCTTCCTATATGATCCCCCAAGCCAGGAGTAATTTCTCAGCAGATACCCAGGAATAACCCCTGAGCATCACCGGGTGTGGGCCAAAGACAAAGCAAAACAAATTCACGGAGGAACTCAAACATAGTACAAATGGGCATTCAGGCCTACTCTGGGCTATGTTGACAGTAAAATGAGAATTCATACAAAGTACAAAGCTAAACGACCAAGGAGAAAACTCAGACAACACAGAAAAGTACAGAAATTTGACTTGTAAGCTCTTTACTTTAACCCCAAGGACAGGAATGATAAAAATTCTATTCTTAATTTTTAACATATTATAAAATATAAAAATTGTACTTTAAAAATTGTCTTTAAAATAGATATTGTACTAAACTTTTTAGCAATTTCTGTAATTCTGACTTGCTCCTAGAAAGTATATTTGAAAATCAATTCTCAGTTTGCATTTTGGGAAAGTGAAAAAGATATGAATGGCACTTTTAGATATATAGGGCACTGACTGAATAGAAAAACAAGGAACTAATCAGCGCTCTGTTCAAATTTTCTAGTTAAGTGTGCAAATCCCCAGTACCAAACCATAGCTTTTCTTTTGGACACGCGCGCGCGCGCACACACACACACCAACCACCCAATTCATCTTCTTCCCTCTTACTCCAAGAGAACTGAATCCTAAAAGATATCACAAAGTTCCAACAAGCTTCAGACATCTACAAACTGGAGCCCATGAATTCCATTGGGACGTGGTTCCATAACTGAGAGGCTGAATATATAATTTAGAGGCTGAATGGGACAGAAAGGTGAGAAGAAGCCTCACCCGATCAAGGCAAGCATGGCCAGTTTCTGGGTCAGTACACAACTGTTTCCATGGCTCCCTTCATTGTCCCTCTATGTATTTGACTGCCTAGAAGCCAGATTCGGCTGCTGGGCAGGCACCAGGCAGGGCACCAGGACTGTGACTAACAGGTGTCTGTGTATACCTCTGTCTGCAGTTATGATCTGACCTGCCAACTCGAGCCCAGGCCACAGGGAAATGGCACATCAGCCTCGAGTTACAGAATTGTTGATCTTGCCCGTTAACAAGTATCACTATTACAGTGGTGCCTCCTCACTATCTGGCACCTATGTATCTAAGTTGCCTTTTAATTGTTATTTAATACAGTTTGTCTGCAGTCTGGAAGTTTTTCATTCTTTTTTTTTTCTATTATTCAACTATTATCTGTTGTCATCAGATTAAGTCTTCTCCTTCCTTTTGAACTCAGAAGACACAAGGGTTGTTGAAGGTTGGGTTCCCCTTATGCTTGTATTTGTATCAGGAGATATGCAGAGCTAGTAGGAGGGACAGGGGGAAATGTCACAGGCCTCTGATTGGACAGTCCTTGGGTGCCACACTGCCAGAAGAGTAGACACTGAATCCTTAATCCTCCTTTATATTTTTATAATTTTATTTTCATATCATTATATTTGTTTATGGGCCATACCTGGCAGTGATCACATTTAACTCCTGGCCTGTACTCAGAAATCAGGGCTTTCGGGCTCAGGAATGCCAAGAATGAAATTGGTCCCAATGGGCAAGGAATCATCCTATCAGTTGGGCTATCTTTCTGACCCTCTGCTTGTGTTTAGATGCTTAGTGCAGATGTCCCATGACCTCTCACTGGGACATATCTTAGAAGCTATACATTCTGGGAGTCGTTAGCATTTTGATTTTAAATCAAAATCACTGAGACAACCCCCCATATTTGCTATTTCTTCTAAAGTTTCACTGCCTATATACCTGGAATATCTACTTTGCCATGTTTCTAAGGGGTTGGAATTCCTGGGAAGATCCCCTACCGGTTCATGGGATTTTCCCTGACTGTGTGTCCCTCCTTCCCACACAGACTGCTCATAGACCAGGTCTGTGTGCTTCGAAGGCCTGAGGTATGCTGAGTGTGAAAACAAGGTCCATTAACACTCTGGCCAGTTTGCTGTTGCAGAAGTCATACCAACAAGGATCCTCTCCACACACATTCCAGTCATTTTCCCTTGGCTGCGCTTAGCCATCCCCAGGAGAACCTGCAAGGTTTCATGCATAGGTGAGTGTGTCCTGTGGGGTGTGGCACCTCTCCTGGCCTTAAATGGAGGAGTTCCAGGAACCATGCTCCTCCCCAGCTCGATGAATCCCTATTTGGATTCCTTGGTCCAATGCTATATAGGAGATCCGAAAGCCTGTGGACGACCCACTGGATCAGATCCCCAGAGCCTGTACACAGACCAACGTCTGTGGAAACAAACAGGCATGTGGTCCACTTGGAACAGCTGGAGTCCAGGAAGGCAGAGTCACAGAGTAAGGAGCCTGCCCTGGGCCTAGACCAGGGAGAAGGCAGTCCTGGTTTTCTGTCCTCTCAGGGCTCTTTCCTGCAAGGGAACCTGGACACCAGACTGTGGTGCCTCCTGCTGAACCTCTCAGACCCCCAGTCTTTGCTGAAAAGAACACGATTGAGGACCTCTCAAGACCACCAGTTCAGATGTGCTGCTAGACCCCATGAAGACTAGGGGTTTAGAAGGACTTAGAAGTTTCAGGGGATTTAGGGATTGCAGCAAAGCTTTAGCACCACAACTGAAACAGGAGAGCCAATTGGAGATTTTCGAACACATGCAGCATCAACTGCAGTATTGGGAAATGCACACCGAGCAGGGGAGAGGGAGCTGGCTCCAGGTGCAGAGCCTGCCTGTGCCCAGAGAGAGGAGAGGAGCAAGGCGTCCACCTTTGCCAAATTCCTGGTCTTCCCTTCCCAGTTGCTGTCTAGGCATTTTACTTGAATGGACTCAGTGAGCACAAGGTTCTGGGCGGGGCTGCTCGGGCCTCCCTCCACTAAGCCCTGAGTTTCCTCCACTGGCCTCCTGCCTTTCCGGTTCACTTGTTATCCTCCTCCTCAACCATCCTACCACCAGCTGCTCCCTAGGCATCTCAGAGAGATAAACTAGGCTTGACAGAACTGAACACAGAGGCCTTCAGAAAGGCAGAATAACCCATAAGAGGGACACTCATGTAGCTAGATGTTAGGGAGCAAACAATTCCCTGCTTCCCATCCATCTACCAGGAGTCAGGGCAGCCTCAGTCCCTAGAAGCTGCCTGGTGGAGACACCACTAACAGGTTGTATCTCTTAATGGGGTGGAACAGAAGGGACAGGAAGGGTAGGGGCTCCCTGAGGTGGGGGACATGGGCCGCCCTTGAGAAGTTGAGTCACTCAGAGGCATGGAGGGGACAATGTAAATACAACTCCGATCACCGTCAACTCTCAAGATCAACTGGGTGTGCACATGCAGGGAGCAGGAATGCGGCCACTTTCACATGGGGGTTCTGAACCAGCAGCTCCATCTGTGTATCGTCTGGAGACTATACTGGACTGTGGCCTGAACACTGCAATGGGTCAAGCATCTGTCAAAAAAAAAAAAGAAAGAGAACAGAGACTATAGGGCCCCAACTGTACAGGCAGTGGTGGCCCCAGATGATAAAATGACTAAAAATCTCATCACCACCTGCATTGGAGACATGATGAGCACTGTCCAGGACAGGGCTTGGCAACTAGAACATTGGATCAATGTAGCCAAGGTGTGTCATGGACCCCTGGGGACCCTCCCTGAAGTCTGCATTCCAATGTCAGAGTGAAGCTCCTGGATTTAAGCTGGCATGGTCCCTGGGCCCTTCCCTTGAGGGTCTCCCTGGGTTTGAACCACTGGTCACCATTTCCTGCCTGTTTCCAGGGTGGTGCAGAAGTCTTCCTTCCATTGCTGAGGTGGCTAGAGATGAACCCCAGGAGCCCCATTGTTCCTACCCTGTCTTAGAAGGGTGTCAGTCATTGAGGGGAAGGATGCTAGGCAGGACTCCAGATCCCAACTCACATTTTCTGCCTCTTCTCAGGAGTCCAAGAAACTGAATAACCGCTCTTCTGCACATGCAATCCTCTGTGTATTCACGAGTTCCTCACTTGGCAGACTGTAAACACTTGGAACCAAGTCTTCAAGTCTGACTCTGAAGGTAGAGTAAAGGCAGGAAACAGATTTAAGGTCACAGGGAATAGGGAACCTTTGCATCCTATAGCATCATTTCTTTGAAAATGATCTTATAATGGGACCAAAAGCTTCACCGAAAATTTTAGCTACATGGGAAATGTGGGATTCTTGAAGGGGAATGAGGGTTTTGCACTCATAGCTGAGGACTTTATAAGGTCACGTGGCAGCCACTCTCCCAGGTAGTGTTGGGGTTCTGTGATGATCAGGGGGTTCTGGCTTCCTTGGAAAGAGAAGGATCTGGGGACACATGAGTGAAGAATGTTTGGATCTAATGACTGTTTCTAACACTGCCAGGAGTTAGGAACAAATACCAATATAAGCTAGGTTGCTCCCCATCAAAAACAGAAATTTAAACAAATAGTAGAGCTACTAAAACCTTCAAATATTAGCAATGTGTGTTCAATACCTCTTTATTTCTTTTGAACATGTCTCTTCACTTGATTCCTATTTCATGCCCTAGAAGCTCCCTATATTTTATATATTAATAGTTAAATTATTTGCTTGCCCTATTTTGATCATTTTTGATCAAATATTTTGATATTTAAGTACAACTAGCCCAGGTCTTTAACTAGATTTCCTTTCAACAAGCCTAATCTACTCAGGTTTTTATTGTAAATAAATATTTTTGGTTCTGGAGTGACAGTTAGGAAGGTAGAGGTTCAAGTTCTTTGCACATGACCATCACTTGCTTAGCACATGGCCATCCTATTTGCAATCACTGATATCACAAATGGTTCCCCGAATCCTCCAAGAGTATGTCCTGAGCATAGAACCAGGAGTAAGCCCTGAACACCAGAGGGGATGGTGCCTCAATTCCAAATCAATAAGTGCCTCAGATATTACCTCAGAAAGCAGTGTCAAATCAAGTGACTAGATTTCAGAAAATAACCAATGCCCCCCATCTCCAAGACTTCCATCTACCTCTCTCACTCCTTATAATTGTCATGATAGTTGTTTGTGTAGGCATCGGTGATAGGAAATTTGCACTGGTGTAGAGAGTCTACTTTTTATGACTGAAATCCAATTACAGACATGTTTGTAATATGGTGCTTAAATAAAGATATTATTTCTAAAAGAAATTATTTTGCAAAAATATTTTCAGAAAATAAAATACTACTGAAGTAGCACTTACTGAAGAAATAGCTTCACTGCAATCAGCTCAGATGACCAGGCAAAACAGGAACTTCCTTTAGAACACTGGCCCCTTAATATGCTATATGTTCCTCCTTGGTCACATCTAGAAAAAATAACCATTCTTTACCCAGAATGACATACACAAGTTTATAGGTTTTTAACCCTTGTCTCTCATGTGCTCTGGTGTTAACATGGTAGCACTAGAGTCCCCTGCTGTCAAATGTGACAGTGTAACAGGACAAGGAGTTCTTTGGGGGTTGTTAAAATATATTCTCAGAGAAGGAATAGTATGTCATAAACTTTGCAGCTATGCTCTACTCAACAGTGATTATCTGCTCCATTATTGCCTGCCCTTTTCCCTCGCACATGAAACACTGCTTAGAATAATGATGTGGAAAGAAAGGAGTTTACCAGGAATTAGACTCATCTATATAGCTACCATTATGAGAGATAACAGTGCTATCAAAAGTTTGAAAAGGAGGAACCATTTCTTTTAGTCATTGGATGGTTACATTACAGGTTTCCAATAGTTAAGCTCTTTAGCACAGTACTTACAACAATATTCTTTTTAACAAAATTGGAAAGAGTGTAGATCACAAAGAAAGAACTGAAGAAAACAACAGTTGAAAATTGTTTCTGTCATCTCCTCTGGGAATTGAGGTCAACTTTTCCCCAAGAAAGTCTTTGTCATTGGAATAAGAGTGTTGTGCCTTGGGATTGTCAGGGAGGGAATGTCTACACTAATTTTTATTTGATATTCACCTCCAAGTGAGGAATATCTATTTCCTCACCACTCATTCTCATTCCTCTTTTATACAAGAAATTAAAAGACCCTCTGACTAGCTGTGAAATGGGTGAAAGAAAACCATGCCATGTACTTAGCAAAGACTACATCTTGAAAATCAAGACCTCTAGAGACAAGATGTCGCTTCGAAATGCCAAAAGTTGTGAATTGCATTTTGATACACACTAATTCATAGATTACTGTTGGGGTATCCTTGGAGAATTTCAAGGACCCTAATTCTTTGTTACTTATTTTGGAGCAGCCAAGTCCAGTATGCTCATATACTTGCATGCAGCTCAGAACTTAATTGCTCCCAGAAGTGCTTGGTAGTTCATGTATTCCAGGGATTGAACCTGAGACTCTGGTACGAAGAGCATGCACTCTGGTTGCTGAGTTTTCTCTGGCTAGTATTTTGATGCCTTGAAATAGTATGGTGTCATCTTGTTTGAAAACACGTTCTATGAAAGTTATTCTAACATATTAAAAAAAAGAAATAGGAGGCTTCAAACTCTGTTATTGAATTAAATACAAACAGAAAAGATTTCTACTTTGTCTACTTCACCAGTTTCTGTGACTCAATGCATTCTTATGAGCTTCACACAATTAAAAATTCGCTTATTTTATTCTTTTACCATTTGCTTCCTACTTATATCTATTTTGGCAAACTCACTGTTTTGATAGTTTGTCCACTCAAGCAGTTCACCTAGAAAACGACTCTAAATTATATTAATCTTACAGGCAGTTGATCTCACATATCATTCACTTCATAGTAATTATGTCCCACAGAACATCCACTGTAGCCTAAGGACCAGGTATTCTCTATCCTCATCCCAATTTCTGTATCAGTCAGCTTTTATTATGTGCGCATTTATTTCTAGTTCTTACCATATTCCCATGTCCCAGATGTTCCCAGATAATATACATCTGTAGAACTGTGGTAGGTTGGCTTTTTCTCAGGATTATGATCAGAATTCATTTGATTCTGAATCCTGACCTACTTACTACTGAAACTTTAGCTTTGATAGTTAATTACTCCTTGTCCTAATTTACTCATTCTTTGCTCAATTTAATCAACATTGTGATTGTAATTTATTTTTTTGTTTGAGGGCTCCAGAGTACTGCTTAAGAGATACTCCTGGCCATTCTCATTCAACCAGGTCATGTTCATTGCAATAATCCAAGGATGTGCTGCTGTCCCAACCTTGTGGTGCCAGTGCCTGAAATTCCTCCAGTGAGACCCAATGATTTTAAGGACATTTCCAGTGGTGTTTAGGAACTGTAGCCTCAGGCAAAAGAAAATAATTCATCTATGGTTCTTTAAAATAAAAAGGCAGGAGCCACTCTCTGAAAAGCTATAAATATAAATTAAAAGAAGAAAAAAAGGAAAAGGAAGATTTATTAAATAAATAAACAGAGAAGGGGCCGGGCGGTGGCGATAAAGATAAGGTGCCTGCCTTGCCTGCATTAGCCTAGGACAGACCGAACCGCGGTTCCATCCCCCCGTGTCCCATATGGTCCCCCAAACCTGGAGCGACTTCTGATCACATAGCCAGGAGTAACCCCTGAGCATCACTGGGTGTGGCCCAAAAACAAAAACAAAAACAAAAACACAAATAAATAAACAGAAAATAAAATAAAGTGTAAAAATAGGGGGTAGATGTAGCAAGTTGTTTTGTTTGTTTTTGAGCTCACGGTCTGTATTTCCAACTTCCTCCGGTGCACTTAGCAGATGATCCCCACCACATCCCATAAAGAAGCCAATGGAAGAGTACCCATCAGAACATGGGCTAAGCAGGCTGTAACACACAGTTTCTCTGAGATTGATATATTTTTGTTAAGCTCCAGAAGGTAGCTCTCAGGGAACATTTTTCCATGCAGGTATCAAAGTTTGTTGCTGTCCTGTGTTTGAAACTACAAGAATTGAGGCAGGAGCAATAATAGTAGAGTGCAAAGGGCTTTCGCCTAGGTTTGATCTCTAGCATCCAGTATCAACCCCAAGACCACTAGGAGTGATTCCTGAGTGCAGAACCAGAAGAAAACCCTGATCATCCCAGAATCTTGATACTTCTCCTTGCACAAAGGAAACTAGATTTTGGCAGGTGGTAGATTTTGTCCTCAAAACAAAAAGTTGTTTTGTTTTACTTTTTTTTGACTCATTTTCTTTAACACTTGAAAGGAGTTTAGGCAAAGTGAAGATAATCAGCTATCAACACCTGAGGTGACACACAGAACTCTGTAGGTTTGAGGGGGGAAGGCTAATGCTTTTGACTTGGGCTTAACCCTCATGAAAACTTCTAGCCCAAAACACCCCATTTGCAAAATGAGATCAGCACAGGGCCAAAATTTTTGTTGTCCCATGGCAACAGAAAGCCTAGCTAGATGAGGGCTGGAAAGCAGAGGGAGGAAGCCTTCTCTGTGAGAGCAAGTCTCCGGTCCTCAGGGCACCTTCACAGATCCAGCCTAATCCACATGCTAAGATCATGCATGGAGAGGACCCACAAGTTCAAAGGGCCTCAGTTAATTCTGCCCAGGTGACCATGAGTTCATTTCCCCCAAGCCCATTAGGGAACAGCTGGTTGGAAATTAGGCCCCTTTTCCCCCCACCCCAGGGGTAGAACAGTGCTGATCAGTACTATATGATAGTGTAGCCTGGAGAAAGAGGATGTGGGCTGGAGAAAGAGCAATGTGTATGCATTTACCTTTCAGGAGATGGACCAGAAGGTGCCTCTGTGGAAACCCCCTGGACTGAGCACAAAGCCAGGAGTAAGTCCTGAGCACGAAGGGGTGTGACTCAAACTACCCCAATCCCCCAATGGCCAAAAATATGGGGGAGAGAATAGGAAGCCAAATCTCCCTATTCTGTGGAGCAATCCACCTTTCATGGGGCTGAGAAGCCAGGAGATACCCTCAAGGCTAGATCCATAAGTAGTTCCCCATGAAACAGACCTAAATAAAAGGGAACACTCACTCCTGGAAATTGACTGGGAAGGTGGAGAGTGACACATGTCCTCAGCAGATTAGAAGGAAATGGCGCCCCCCTAGAGATCCAGAGCCACAGGCATCAGGACAGAGGTCCGGAATTGAGGGGCGTCCGTTGAGGGCTGGTTACAGCCCAGTACTTTCCGTTATTGAAGCACGTGAGGCCCATGGGACGCATGCTCTCGCGGGCCTCCCTAAAGGCCCAACAGTCTTTGGAGCCCACTTCCAAGTCCCAGTGATGGCTGCAAGCAGTGAAGCCACACGAGACCAGCCTCTTGAAGGCTGTTGCTCTCCAAAAGGTGAGGATGGAAGGGCACTCTGTCCAAGACGCACACTTTTGAGTTCCAAGAAGAGAATGAGCCAGGGTTGGGGGTATTGTGATCCCAGGTCAGTGTCACTCTCTCCTCTTTCTCCAGCTCTCCACAGAAATCTTTAAACTTCTTGAATAAGGATAATGGACTTGAGGAAGACGTCCATACTTTACAATACACCATATACCTTTATTTTCTCTGTTCTTGTTTCAACTGTGAGCCCGAGAACCCAAGAAATCAGTCAGCTCTAAGGTACCTGGAGATATTTTATGATTCTTAGAAATAACTATATTATTAAATAGAGAAATGATGTAAATTAAGGTAGTTTATAAAAAAAATAGCTGAACATAGTTATGCACAGAATACAGCAATAGAGGTATTTTGGCATTAGTGATTTTCATGGAGGTATTCTTAGGTACCAGTGACATCACAAAAATGCTGAACTCATCATAACTAAAGGTATTGGCCATCTCAGTTGTGGCAAAAGGGAGTGTCTGTGCCCGCAGAACTTTGTATCTGTGAGGCTTTAAACTCTAGACTCACAGACAAGCACTAAAGCCCCTTTGACTTCCTGGCCTGGCCACTAGATTGTCTTTGTAGATTTCTTAGCCTGTCACCATGAAGGAGTTGATGAAATGGTTCATTCAATCTTCACCAAATAGGCAAAGGCCCAAAGCATCAGGCCACCAAGCTCAGTGGGCAGTGCTCTTAAGTTATTGTGAGCAGGATAAGGCCTTCATGGCTGAGATGCTTCCCCTCCCAGACCAAGCACAATAAAGAGAGTGATATCTCATAAGACACAAGGGTTCTCTGAAGGTTGGGACTCCCTTAAGTTGTATTCAAGCCAGGAGACTTGCAGACCTAGTAGAAGGGGAAATGGAGGCAATGTCACAGGCCTATGTTTGGACAGTTCTTAGGTCCCACCCTGCCAGAAGAATAGACAACTGAAATTCCTAATCCTTGTGTTTTTCTTCTTCTTCTTCTTCTTCTTCTTCTTCTTCTTCTTCTTCTTCTTCTTCTTCTTCTTCTTCTTCTTCTTCTTCTTCTTCTTCTTCTTCTTCTTCTTCTTCTTCTTCTCCTTCTTCTCCTTCTCCTTCTTCTCCTTCTTCTCCTTCTCCTTCTTCTTCTCCTTCTTCTTCTTCTTCTTCTTCTTCTTCTTCTTCTTCTTCTTCTTCTTCTTATTATTATTATTATTATTATTATCATTATTATTATTTTGAATTCTGGGCCATACCTGGCAGTGCTCTTGTTTCACTTCTAGTCTGTACTCAGGTATCAAACCTTGCAGGCACAGGGGAGTCTATGGGATGCTGCAAATGAATCCGGGTCCCACTGGTCAAGGAATCACCCTTCCCACTGTGCTTTCTCACTGGCCCTCTTTTTTGTGTTAAGATGTTTAGTGCAGGGACCTGGGAGATAGCATGGAGGTAAGGCATTTGCCTTTCATGCAAAAGGTCATCGGTTCAAATCCCGGTGCCCCATCTGGTCCCCCCGTGCCTGCCGGGAGCAATTTCTGAGCATGGAGCCAGGAGTAACCCCTGAGCACTGCCGGGTGTGACCCAAGAACCCCCCCCCACACACACACACAAAAGATGTTTAGTGTTTAGTGCAAATGCTTCATGACCTTTCACTGGGACATTTTTTTCATAAGTTACAAATGGTTAGCATTTCTATTTTAAATCAAAACCACTGAGACTATCCCTCATATTTGCTATTCATTCATAATTCCCACTGTCTATAAACGTGGCACATCTCCTTTGCCATGTTTCTAAGGGTCTGGAATTCCTGGGAAGATCCTCTACCCGTTCACAGGGCTTTCCCTGACTGTGTGTCTCTCCTTTCCACACAGACTGCACAAAGATCAGGTCTGTGGGCTGCGGAGGCCTACAGCATGTTGAGTGTGAAGGCAGGGCCCAGTGCCACTCTGGGCAGTTGGCTGCCAACACAAGTCACATCAACATGTACCCTCTCTACATTCTTCTCAGGAATTTTCCCTTGGCTGCCCTTGACCATGCCCCTGGAGAACCTGGATGGCCTCATGCATAGGTGAGAGTGTCCAGCTGAGGTGCAGTGCCTGACCTGGCCTGGAATGGAGAAATCCTAGGTATGTGAGACTCCTCCACCATACTCCTCCCCTGCTCGTTGTATCCTTACATTGGTTCCTGGGTTCAACCCTCCATAGAAGATTCTGAAACCCTCTGGAGGGCCCACTGGATAAGGATCCCTGCGCCTGTACACAGGCAAATATCTTTGGCAGTCAAATAAAACGTGTTGCACACCTTTAACGAACTGAGGCCCAAGGAGGCAGAGCCAGAGTGTAAGTCGACTGCATGGGATCTAGACCAGGGAGGAGGCAGAACTGGGCTTTCCGTTTTTTCGGGGATCTTTCCTGCAAGGGCACCATGGCACCAGTCCAGACACCTGGTTCATGTCATTTTGCTCTTGCTCCAGTGCTTGCAGATTTGTCCCCAACTCGCCATTGAGGACATTTCAGGAACACCATTTCAGCCTGTGCTGCTGGGGACTTAAAGTTGCAGCACGACTTTTGCACCTTGATGACACAAGAGAGCAAGCAACAGAGTTGGGGACACATACAGCATCAACTGCAGAACTGGGAATTGCACAAGGAGCTGTTGAAAGGGAAAGAGAGCAGGCTCCAGGTGCAGAGCCTTCCTGCTCCCAGAGCGAAGGGAGGAGCAAGCAGTCAACCTGTGCAGACTTCCTGGCCTTCCCTCCCCAGCTGCTGGCACAGCACTTTACTTGGATGGACTCAGTAAGTACAGGGTTCCTGGCCAGAAAGCGGGCCTCCCTCCACTAAGCCCTGAGTTTCATCCACAGACCTCCTGTCCTCAAGCTTCACTTATATCCTATCCTTCAACCTTCCTACAACCAGCTCCCTTGGTGTCCCCGGGACAGAGAACCTAGAAATGGACAGAAATGAACCTGGACAGAACTGAACACAGAGGCCCTCAGAGAGACAGAAAGCCCATCAGAGGGAGGGCCATGTGGTCATATGTTAGGGGGCCTAGGTTCCCAATGGGCAACCATTTTCTTCTTCCTATCCATCTACCAGGAGTCAGGACAGCCTCAGTCCCTAGAAGCTGCCTTGTGGAGACACCATTAGCAGGGAGACCAAGCACATGGTGTTCCCACTCCCAGCTCATGTGTGTCTTTAATGGGATGGAAGAGAGGGAAAGGAAGGAAGGGCATGGGACCCATTCTAGAAGTTGAGTCAGTCAGGAACAAGGTAAGGACAGTGCAAAAATGACTCCAATCGCTCTGGGGTTCCAGGGGTTTTATGCTTTGTACCTTTAGGTAACAGCAAATCTCGGTCACTTCTGCATGGGAAATTCTGAAGGTAAGGGGTAGAGGTATAGGATTGGAGACTGGGGATAGGGCAGCCAAACCATTGGGTAGAGGGCAAGACGCAGATTAGATATTTGGTAACCTGTTGGGTCCTCCACATAACAGGAGTAATTGCTCATTCTGGAACCAAGAGTAATCACTGAACACTGCTGTATATGACCCAAGACAAAACAAACAAATAATGACAACAGCAAATTATAGGCCCAGAAAGCTGATTCAAAGGAGGAGGAAAACGGGGGGGGGGGCCAGGGAGGGGGTTGGTTGTTGGTGGTGGGAAGGACTTGTACTTTTATTGTAACTGAAACCCAACTACAAACATATTTGTAATCATGGTGCTTAAATCAAGATATTATTCAAAAATAAAATAAAAATTTATACTATAACCCCAGCACCAGTCTGCCCCCAGAGCACTGCCGTGGGAACTGACCCTCTGCATAGCCATCCACTCTTGCTCGTCTGCTGCGTCCAGTGGGAGGGCCAAAATGAGCCTCAGCAGAGGGGGTGCTGGCAGCCCCAGAACACCTGCCACCTGCCAGGAGTGAAAAAAAAACCCACAAAGAGCAAATGTGAAAGAAAGCAACAACCATCACTTTGGTTCAGGGCAATTAGAACTTTTCCATGTGCAAATTGGATGCCCCGTACTCACAGATGGGACACAAGTGAAGGTGTGGTTCTCAGAGCTGTGCCACAGAAAGCATCTGTGCCCGATTTAGGGTTCACAGACCCCTGAGAGGGACAGTTGCTTCTTAGAGACCCCTCCACAGATGTGCTATGTTCCCTCAGCGTTGGGTCTTTGGGGATACCTGGAATCTTCTCTCTCTAGAAATCAAACAAGTGGTTTACCTGTGCAGACCATCAGCCCTTGCTGAACGAGAGCTCCTATAACTTGCTGTGGCTCATAAGTTTCTGGTGCAACGGCTTCTCCAGGAAGGGAAAGTCCCAATGCAAGAACATTAATGGATGCTCATGAAGTTCCTGTGAGTGAGGGGATGAGAGTGATGGATGGGGTGACCTGGGGTAGTGGATCCATTGACACAGGAGAGGCATTATGGGTAGAGGAGAGCAACCATTCCACCAGTGGTCCTTATTCTGAGGATCCAGCTCTATCTAGACTTGGGAGCTACAGCTGTGCCTGCAGGGGCCAGGTGCCTCCCCACAGCTGGGGAGTGAGGGCAGTGGGAGGTAGGATGTCCCTTCAGCATCCAGCTGTGGCAGATGGAAGAAGCACTGACCTTGAAGAGCCTGTGGGCTGTTGGTGGGGACAGGAAAGACCTGAGGTCCTCCCTGTCTGCTTTTCTCCCAAGGGCCTTGAGAGGTGTTGACCCCCAGGCACAGAGCTTCTGCCAACCCTTAGCTGCCAGACCCTTTGGAGCATGGACATTGATTGCATGATCCCTAGGGACTGACCCTCAGCATAGCCATCCACTCTTGCTCGTCTGCTGGGACCAGTGGGAGGGCCAAAATGAGCCTCAGCAGAGGGGATGCTGGCAGCACCACAACACCTGCCAGATGCTCTGTGTCTGCTAGTGCCCTGGACCTACAGGCCCATGCCCCGGGGAAAAAGCAAAGGAAGCGGCCAGGAGAATCAATCTGCAGCTAACACTAATGGGGACTGTCCTGTCTGACCTAACTTGTCTCAGATGCCACCATCTTCTGGAGCTTCTAGGGCAGCAGCATTTTTTTTCCAGCAGCATTTTAAAGGAAGAAAAGGAAGAACTGTCCCAGCCACTTCCCCTGCAACTGTTGGAGATCTCACACTCAATTCAAAAGAAGCTCTGAGCAGTTTTTGTGGATGAGTCTAGGAGTATGAAGGAGACAGGAAAGGGCTCCAGATTGTGATACCAACAGGTTTGCAGTCCGATGGACATCTTGGAGGGCAGACAGTGCAAAGGGTCAGGCACTTCCTTGAGAGAGATTTCTGTGGGCATCATCAAGGCAGCTCCAATCTCCTGGAATTTTAGAGGGGAAGAATCCTCACACTGCCCAAATAAAGAAACCTGGGTTGGCTTGTCTGAGCAGGTCCTCTCACATCTGATCCTGGTTTGGGTTTCTACTGCATTTCTAAGGGGCCTGTTGATATCCCAGAATAGTTTTATGTCTAACAAAGTGACTCTGTGGCATCTTTTTTGGCAAATGTTGTACTTACCTGCTGAGTTTAGAAATCCATTCCCTTGTTGGCTGGCTCTTTGATTTTTCTCTTTGGGGGCGGAGATCAGAGATAGAGGTTCATGGAGGAGCTCAAACAGGGGACCAATGGCCATTCAGGCCCACTCTTGGCTGACACTGTGGACAATTCAATATGAGGGCACCCACAGAATTGTGAGCACCAGGGCCATCCCAGAAGAAATGTGAAGCCACAGGACCCACTCCTGGTGATGCTGGGGATCATATCCAACTTGGCACATACATGGATCCTGGTCCCTGAGTTAGCTACTGGCCTGAGTTTTTTCCAACTTTGTAGCACTTTCACCTAAATTCAGACATTTAACCCAATCTTGTGACTGTTTTGTCACCCAACATTCAACAGCAGTAAACAATGAAGGAATTCAAATGCAGGGGAGTCCCTGTGGGGCTCTGGCTAGATCCTACACCTGCTCTCCAAAGTAGAAATTAGTTGATAGGATTGGCAGCTATTAGGTGGAGAAAACAGTAAACAAATGAATGCATGCACTCAACTCAAACACCAGGAACCACCATCAATGTAGGATCACAGATTCTCCAAAAGAAAGTATGAAATAAACAAACTTTAAAATTGCAGATGTTTGTATGTTGTGAATAGATTTTACATACATCGATTCTACTGAAAATAAATACTATGAATTAATATAAAAGTACAAAATTAGGGGGGCCGGGCGGTGGCGCTGAAGGTAAGGTGCCTGCGCTAACCTAGGACGGACCGCGGTTCGATTCCCCCGGTTCCCGGTTCCCCACATGGTCCCCTGTGCCTGCCAGGAGCGACTTCTGAGTGAATAGCCAGGAGTAACCCCTGAGCGTCTCCGGGTGTGACCCAAAAAAACAATAATAAAAACAAAAACAAAAACAAAAAAGTACAAAATTAGGGGCCAAGTGATCGCACAGCAGTGGGGCGTTTGCCTTGCATTCTGCCGATCCAGGACAGACCTTGGTTCAATCCTCATGTTTCGTATGGTCTCCTGAGCAAGAATCAATTTCTGGGCATATAGTCAGTCTTGAGCATCACCCTGATGCAGCCTGATGGACACCTTGAATGGCCAGCACCTCCTTGAGAAGTGTGTGTGCCCCCCCCCAAAAAAGTACAAAACTAAATTTCCAGGGAGAAATCTCAAACAAGTAAATTCAGAAACATTTGAGATGTAAGCTCTTTGCTTTAACCCAAAGCACAGAAATGAAATTAAAAAATGTTTTCTATTCTTAATTTTAAAATATTAAAAAATATAAAATATCTATGAAAAATATATTCTACAAAACTTTTAGCAATGTTCATAATTCTGAGATGTTTCTAGCAAATATAAGCTGTATTTCCATTTTGCAATTTGGAAAACAGAGAAAAATTGAATGGATCTTGTTTATTTTTAGGGGCCTTGACTGAACAGATAAACAAGGAACCAATCAACACTGTTCAAATCAGAGATCTTGCTATTTTACTAGGTTAACAGGGACCTAGTTAGTTTACAGGTCTGAATGTAATACAGCCGATGAGGTCATAGAGCTTGACCTCACTGCCTCAGTCACTAAATCAACTGATTCTATATATTCTACTCACTTGCCTAGAGACTTGACAAGAGACAAGATGCTTCATTGCTGTTTTCCACTCAAAAGAGGGATTTTGGCATAGGAGAACACAGAATGCTACTCCTCCTATTTTAAGTAGGTAATTGACCAGTCAAGAAAGTCAATGCCGTGGAAGAATCAGCAAAAATCTTCCAAAGGTAAATGTGGGAAACACGGGGCTGACTAGAGGTGCTGGCTAGTTCATCAACATGATATTACCTAAGGAATCTCAGATATATTTCATTTGTATGTTTAGTGTGTGTATGTGTGTGTATATGTGAGAGAGAGAGAGAGTGTGTGTGTTTAAGAGAAAGAATGAGGGAGACAGAGCAAGAGATAGTTTCCAAGATAAAGAAGGAAGTTGTTGAATGGTTTTCCAACTCAGAAAGTAATAATCTATTAGCCAGGTATGTCTGTTATTGAATCCTAGCTGGCAAAAATGGCAAGTGGTAATGGTGGTTTGAAGATCACATCCCCAGGGAGAAACCCTTAGACCTCAAATATGCTGTCAGGTTTTGTGGCACTGAGAGGCTCTTGGTAACTTAACTTGGGAACCTTTGCAGTGCTCTGCCCATGTAAGGCACATACTAACTTTCCTGATATGGTTATATAATTTCTTGCAGAGCTCAACTGAACCAGTAGTTTCAGATTTCATCAAAGAATCTAATGTTATGGCACAAACCAAATTATCCCCACACCAACAAGTGTCAAGTGCCAGCCTAAGGCAAGTGAGGGAGCAGGTGATCTCTATAGTAAAAATCAGGACTTAGAAGTGGTCAGGATGTGGACTCACTTACAAATGATCTCCTGGGGAAATAAAGTGTCTTTCAAATGTCATGGCAATGGGGACAGATAGTTACAGAAACCAGGATCCCAAGATACCTATGGAAGTGGTATTAAAGGAAGGAAACCTTCACATGGTGATAGGGATGGCATGAAAATGTTTAATATACTTGATCTTTCCAATACACCCAATACCTTCATTTTTCTGTTCTTTCAATTATGCTTAAAGAAACAAAAGGATCAATCAACTCTAAGGTACTAGAAGACATTTTTTTTGTTTTTTATTTATGCCACTGACATTGGTTTTCTTTTTTTAATCATATCTTTATTTAAACACCTTGATTACAAATATGATTGTACTTGGGTTTCAGTCATATAAAGGAAACACCCCTTCACCAATACAATATTCCCATCACCAATGTCCTAATCTCCCTCCTCCAGACCAAACACCTGCCTACACTTTAAACAAGCTTTGTATTTCCCTCATTCGTTCACTTTGGTATGATAGTTCTCAAAGTAGTTATTTTTCTAACTGTACTCATCACTCATTGGTGAGCTTCATGTCATGAACTGGACCTTCCAGGGCTCCTCTCTTTTGTCTCTAAGAATTATAGCAAAAATATCTTTTATTTTTCTTAAAACCCATAGATGAGCAAGACTATTCTGCATCTATCTACCTCTAATTTAACTCAGTATAATAGACTTCCTGTAGACCCATGTATAGGAAAATTTCATGACTTCATCTGCCCTGAGGGCTGCACAATATTCCAAGAGTTATCCCAGTGTGGACCTTCTCCATCATCTTTTCTGTAATTTTCCCTGGTTCCTCTTCACCATCCCCCATAAGGACCTGCATGGGCTCATGCATAGGTGAATGTGTCAGGCTGGGGTAAAGGGAATGTTATGGAGGAATTCCAGGCATCTGAGTCTCCTCTATCCATGCTCCTCCCTGCTCGTAGTATCCATACTTGGGATCTTGGGTTCAGCATTATATGGAAGTCCAGACAGTCTTTGGCAGACCCTTTGAATCAGAATTCCCAGAGTCTGTACACAGGCGAATGCTGTGACAGGAAGCTGAGACTTGTGGCCCACTTGGAACAGCTGGAGTCCAGGAAGGCAGAGCCACAGCGTAAGGAGCCTGCCGGACTGAGACCAGGAAGGAGGTAGGACTGGGCTTTCTGTCCTCTCAGGGCTCTTTCCTGCAAGGGCTTCTGGGCATCCTTTCTGGAATCCCTGGTTCATGTCATTTTGCTCATCTCCAGTGACTCCTACTGAGCCATCCAGAGCTTCAGTCTTCTCTGAGAACACCAGAAATTAAGGCTGTGCAGCTGGATGCCATATCTCCTCTTGCAACTTCAGAAGAGCTTCTTCTCCAACAGGAGAGCCAGCAGCAGAGTTGGGGACACGTGCAGCATCACTGAACACAGAGACCCTCAGAGAGACAGAAAGCCCCTCATGTGGCCAGATATTTGGGGCCTGGGTTCCCAATGGGCAAGCAATTCCCTGCTTCCCATCCATCTCCCAGGACTGTCCCTAGAAGTTGCCTTGTGGAGACACTACTAGCAGAGAGACCAAGTGCATGGT
>PVKC010016546.1:0-20735 GCA_004027635.1 Crocidura indochinensis
ATCTTAACACTATAAATTAACTATGATCATACAGAAATAAATTCCCCTACAGATTTTATGTTTATAGTGGGCATTTCAATTAAATTCTAGACTGTTATTTTCTCTCAGTGAGTAATTTATTGATCTTTATAAATGAAAAACCATAGTACATTATCAAAAAATCTTATTGTTAATTTTAGAATAAATATTTTTAATTGTCTAGTTCACATTGAGAAATATCTGAGGGGATAAATAGTCAGATACTTAAAGTACTACCATAAGTTTAAAAGTAAAGAAATGTAATTGATAAAACAGAGTAGACTTTAGTATTTTCTGAGACTATTGTTTTGATTGGATATATTGTAAGTCTCAATATCTTTATTTTTATAATAGTTTTCTTTTTAAAATATCTATCTTACTCCAATCAAAGTTAAAAAGTTATCTGTTCTAGAGTCAGTGGTTCCAAAATAAATGAATTTAATGTTATTATAATTTTGGGGGGTGGAGAGTGAAACCTGACTATGCTCAGGGTTTACTCCTGGCTCTGCATAGGTTATGCATAGGCATAACTCCTGATGGGCCTCATAAAACTATATATGTTACCAGAATTGCATTTGAGATGATAACATGCAAGGCAATTGCCCTATCCATTGTAGTATCTTTCTGGCACAGGGACTATTACTGGTAAGTGAGAATATTCATATTTTAAATTAAAGTGGTTATTTTTTAAGGGAAGAAAAAAAGCATATACTTTAAATTGCTACTGGTTAATAAAAGTGTTAGGTTATCAAGTATGATATATCTCATGTGGAAAAATGAAAATATTGTTTTCATTATACTTAATGAGACAGGCTATAGATTTTAGCTTTTCAAATCTATAAAATAAAGAATATTCTACATCTTGTTTGCTATTAAGGTTTGAAATTGCCCCAGTTGGGAACTTACTTCAATAAAGCATATAATCTATAATTTGGAAATCATGTTTGTTGTGTTTGAATCCTTAAGAACCCCCAAACCTAGAAATTCATTTACAATTACTCAAGTAAGTGTATTATTTTCTACTGTGCTTTAATGTACATTTCTGGTGCTTAAGAAAACACATGCTGAAATATGGTAGTCAAGAAGGTAGATTTATTGCTTCTCAGGAATATACCACATGGGAACTCTGTGGTTAAAGGCATCTAAATGACAATGAGTCTGTATCACAACAGGAAACAGACCTTGTCTTCCCCCAATTTGGGGTTATTGGGGTTTAAGAGGGAAACTTATGTCTCCAACCAGACTCAGTGTTTAAGGATTTCTGAACCTGATCACCGTTATCATTTTAGACCACTTTGCCCACGAATGGTGACATTTTTATAGAAAGTCATATTTTATTATTAGGCCTAAACTTTTTTGAACAAGTGAAAACATTTGTCTTTAATGGTGATTAAATGCCTGACAAGTTAGAAACTTTACAGAGAACAGAATGAGCTAAGTGCAAAAACAGGTTTCTAATGCTGTTTCCAAAAATAAAGAAACAACAAATGTATAAAGGAGATTAATGCACCAACAATTTCCAAATCAGAAAACTCAAAGCATCTCTAAAGTAAATCTAATTATTCCTCTACAAAGTCCTACAAAACAACACAATAAAAATAACCCTCCAGTGTAATGTATGCAATTATCAGCTTATTGATTAATTCTTTGTGTTTGTTCTTTTCCTGTTATAGCTTACTTTCATTGAATATTTTTATTCTGTAGAATAGCTATCCTACATAGCCTGTTTATTAATCTGCTAAAAAAGCCTCATCCCTTTCAATCTCACATAAGACCCATGAACTTGATTATGTAATTCATTTTTGAATGGAAAATAAGTAGTTGTTAAACCATTGGGATTTCATTACTTGCATATTATAAATAACAAGATTCATTCTTCAGAGTGATTTTTTGAGGTTCCCCTCTATGTCTTTAAACATCTCACTGGTTTATATAAAAGAATCGTTTAAGTTGTCAGTTCTTGGCAAAAGAGATTTTTAAAATGTGAAGTAAATATCCATGTTTAATGTGAATTGGTTTGCAATTCTTGAATAAATATATAGCTATTCTGGAAGTACCCTATATTTTTTTTCCTAGTCTTTTTGTTATTGGGACACATCCAGCATTCGAATCCTTGCACAGAGTTCACTCCTAGAGAGATCCAGGACCATATAGGTGATGGGGCTCTAACCTGGGTGGGCCAAATGCAAGACAAGTGTCTTAATAGCCATACTATCACTCAGACCCATCCTTCCTTAGTCTGGGTTACAATGATACTAATTTTATAATTTAATTTCAACCTCCTAGTTTTTTTGTAGTCAGAAAAACCATAATGAATATTTTAAATGTGTATTGGTGCTGGTGGTAATGTTTGTGGTGGTGGTGGTGATGTTCAGTAAAAATTTTGACTTTAGCATAGCTACAACTTGTACCCCAGAGGAGAAATGGCCCTAAATCTAATAATCAGTGCAGCTTATTTGGATGATTGGATGATGAAGCAATATAAACTTAGTAGGTACAAAGACAGTGGGATGAGAGTTGAGTTTTAGACATATGCAAAAATTGTATCTGTACATGCAATTTTGTAATTATATTATTTGAGCTATCAAAATTGGCAGAATGCATGATTTAAGTTCAAGCTTTAAATTATTTATTAAACATCTGGGGCCCAGGAGATAGCATGGAGGGAAGGCGTTTGCCTTTCATGCAAAAAGGTCATCGATTCGAATCCCGGTGCCCCATATGGTCCCCCCGTGCCTGCCAGGAGCAATTTCTGAGCATGGAGCCAGGAGTAACCCCTGAGCACTGCTGGGTGTGACCCCCCAAAAAATTATTTATTAAACATCTGTAGAAATTGACTATAGCAATTCAAAGTTTTAGATACTATAATGTTTTTCTCTTCTACTCAGTTGTGCCATTGAATAGAAGATATGTATCTCATTTATATTTTATTTCCATGCATTTAGGACTGTTTATATAAGGTTGATATGGAGATATTTTTCAGCATTTAAGCCCATCTGGCATCCTTTTGCAAATTAGGAATGGAGGAATGCTTCCTCATGACCAGAGACTCCCGAAATAATTGTGCCTACTGGCCCCTTTTCAGAAAAGAATAATATTACTCAAAACACCACAGAAAATTTACTTTCTCTATGGAAAATTAAAAACAGTTATCTTTGGGACCGGAGAGATAGCATGGAGGTAAGGCGTTTTCCTTTCATGCAGAAGGTCGATGGTTCAAATTCTGGCATCTCATATGGTCCCCTGAGACTGCCAGGAGTGATTTCTGAGCGTAGAGCCAGGAGTACCCTCTGAGCACATCCAGGTGTGACCCCAAAACAAAACAAAGCAAAACACAAAACAGGTATCCTCTAGTAACAGTAGTACCTGACTCTACTTTAACACCTAGTTCCCCATCACTACATACTACATCCATGAGGTGATATTTCCCACTTCAGGAAATTCTTCCTAGAGTCCCACTAACTCATATGATTGATTAATATGCCTTATAATGAATAAACATAATTATAGAAGAATTTTCCTATATGCCATACTTTTTGTTTAATTAATATAATTTTTGTTTATTGGAAATTCATACCCAGAAGTGCTAAGGGCTTAATTTTTGCTCTATGCTCAAGAATCACTCCTAGTTTTCCTTGGGGACCACACATAGTACCAGAAATAGACCCAGAATCAGATGCATGTAAGGCAAGCACCTTATCCTTTGTGCTAGCTTTAAAATCATTCATACATTCTTTTAAAATTAACTACATTGATTTAGGAAATGAGAAATAATTGCTTTATATACTTTCATTAGAAAAAATAATATCCTGTGCCAGTTATTTTAAACTCAGGATCAAATGATAAACAAAATAATTTTATGAGAAAAGTCCCTGAGATTGTAGGTTGGACTCTAAATGGTCTATTTATTTTGTTTATTTTTTACTTCAAATATTTAGAGATTAAATTAGATAGCATATGTTAATTTAGGAATTGCATCTATTTTTAAGAACTACTACATTTTAATGTTATCAAAATTATAAAGGGAAATATTTCAAGTTGGTAAGGAAAAATATGAATTTTGTGGAGCTATTTGAAAAAATAATATATTAAACTTGCTCTTTAGGGCTGGAGTGATAGCACAGCAGTCGGGTGTTTACCTTACATGAGACTGACCTAGAAGTTTGATCCCTGGCATTCCATATCGTCCCCTGAGTCCCTAGAGATATTTCTGAGTGCAGAGCCAAGAATAACCCCTAAGTGCCACCATTGTTGACGATAAATAAATAAATAAATAACTTTCTTTTACGTGAAACAGAAAAATTTCAGATGTTTTTCAAAGTTACACATTTAAAGTAAAACTTAACAGCATTTAAAGGAAATTTTGAAAACATTTCCTAAGCTTGGTATGGAAAATAGCTTAAAATTTTTAATTTTATTAAAGCTTTTTTGTTATTTACAAAATTATTCATTGCTAAGTTTTAGCCACTTTATGTTTTAACAGCAATCCCACAACCAGTGTCAATTTCTCTCCATCAATGCTCCATCCTAGAGGTCTAAAACCCAAGTTTGCCATGTTGATGGCTCCTTTTTAAATTCAGTTGTTAAAGTTTTGATTTCATGATTTCAGTGTTACTGACCTTGTGATTTCAATATTTAGACATATTTATATTTATAACCACAAATGTACCTGAGTCTTCTTGACCCCTGCCCCATTCTCTTTTCCCTCTTCCCTTCACTCTATTTTCTTTTCTTTATAATAATTGGAGACAAGCATGATCTAGGCACATCCTTTAAATCATTGAGTTTCCTCATTCAGTTGTTCTAAATACCACAAAAAAGTGATATCATTCTATTTTTACCTTTTTTCTTATGACTTACTTCATTTAATATGATATATTTCAGTATCATCTACATTACAGTAAATTGCATGATTTCACTAGTCCTTACAGCTGGGTAGAATTCATGGCACAGTAGTATTTATACCATATTATCATGATCCATTTAACTGTTTTTGAACATCTATATTAATTCTAAATCTAAGCTATTGTACTGGGTGCTGCAGTGAGTAACAGTATACATATGTCCTTTTGAATGAATATTTTTATTCTATAATTTGGGTAATCTATAATAGGATAGAATCCAAAAAGTGGAATTACTGAGCCATATGGCAGCTCCATTCTGAATTTACTGAGAATTTTCTAACTCTTGTCCATAAGGGGTAGAGCATAAACATTACCATAAGCAGTGGATGAGAGTTCCTTTTATTCACCACATCTCCATCAACACATATTGTTCCCAGTATTGGTAATGTGCCATCCTCACTGATGTAAGATAGTATCTTTTTGTCATGTAGATTTGAATTTTCCTAATAATAAATGATGAATTTTCCTAATAATAAATGTTTTCATGTGACTGTTAGTTATCCATTGAGCTTCATCAGAAAAGTCTATTCATTTCTTATCCCCATTTTTTGATGACATTTCATTTATTGATCTTTGTAAATTATTTATATATTCTGGATATCAATTCTTCATCTGATTTGTTGAGAGTAAATATTATCTTCTACTCAGCTCTTGCAGTTTTAGCCCATGTTTCTTTTGACAGACAGAGACTTTCTAGTTTGATGTATTCCCATTTGTTATATTTTGATTCTGTAACCTTTGTTTGTGATTGCCATGGTCAGGCTTTCTACATCCTCCTTTCACTTTGGGAGATTACATGTTTCTAGGTGTCTGTTCACTTCTTCTAGGTTCTCTTGTTTAACTTAGAAGAGTTGTTCATAGTAAGCTCTCATGATGTCTCGGGTTTCTGAGAGTACTTTTGTGTTTTATCACCTTTAGTCTCTGAGCCTATTTATTTGCACACTTATTTTTTCCCCTGAGTCTGGCCATTGGTTTGTCTATATTGTTTATTTTTTTTCTTAAAGAACCAACCCCTAATTTCATTGATTCTTACCTTTGCTATCTTAGTTTATATAATATTGATTTCCATTCTGGTTTTATTACTTATTCTTCTACTAGTCTTTGGATTTATTTATTACTGGTTCTCCAGACATTTAAAGTATGTGTTTAGGTTGTTATTTTTATAGTTGTTTTTCTTTTTTTTCTTTCCTAAAATAGGAAATATTGTATGACTATAATTTGTACCCTAAGAACTGTTTTTTCTGTTTCTAACAGACATTGGTGTTTTGTTTCTTCATTAGCATTAGTCTCAAGAAAACTTTGTATGGGCCGGTGTGGTGGTGCAAGTGATGGGACATTTGCCTTGCATGCCCTAACCTAGGATGCACTGCAGTTTAGTCCACCGGCATCCCATATGGACCCCAAGCCAGGAGCAATTTCTGAGTACATAGCCAAGAGTATTCCCTGAGCGTCACTAAAACAAAACAAAACAAAAAAATACTTTTTATTTCTTCTTTAATTACCTCTTTGCTCTAGTTTTTATTTAGCAGTGTCTTGCTCAGTCTCATAGTGCTATGTTTTCTCCAATTCTGTTTCTTGTGTTTAATTTTTATCTCGGTAGAATTGTGGTCTGATAGAATACTTGATATGATTTTTATATTTGTTAATTTATGGATGTTAAATATATGCCCTAAAATGTGACATATCCTGGAAAATGTTCTACTTCACTAGAGAACATGTATTCATATATTTGGAGGATGGAAGGCCCTGTATTAATTAATTAGTCTCTGTTCTCACTGTGCCTTATTTAGGGCTCTGTGTCTTAATTGCTGTTGTGTCAAGTGAATCTATCTAATACTGACTGTGTTGTTGTTTCTCTAAGTTTGTGAGTAAAAGTCCTGCAAATTTTGCCTACCTAACATTTGAAGCATATATGTTGGCATACTTAACCAATAAGTAGTGTCCATCTCTGTCTCTAATTACTTACTTTAGGTTGAATGCAATATGGTATGATTTAGGTATGTCCATCTCAGCTATTTTCTGTTTTCCGTTGACTTGTATAATTGTTTATACATCCCTTTATTCTCAGGTTGTGTCTGTGATTTTAGATAATTCCTTTAAGCAGGACATGGATGGATTTTTGGATTTTATTTCCTGATTCAGCCAGATACTCTCTATATTTTGATGGTAGAGTTAAAACACTGACATTTAAAAATATTATTGATATAAAGGGCTGTGCTGATGTTTTATTATGTATATTTATTGCACCTACATTTGACTATTTGCTTTAATCAAGTGGCCTTTGAGTAATTTATTCAGGACCAAATTTGTTGTCACAGTGGTGTCAGTTCTTGTTCATCTGATAATATTATTTGTTTTTATTTTAGTTTAATTTTTAATAGACTACAATGATATTAAGGATTAAAACTAGTTGATTTTTTAATTTTGGTCATACAGTATTCCAACAATCATTTGTTAAGCAGTGTTTGTTTACCATTACCAATTTCTCCAGTTAGTTTTTACCACCTAAATAATTGCCTTTATGACAGACATTCCTCTGTCTCTTCCTCCACCTTCTCCTTTTTTCTTCTTTTTTGCCTTCTTTTTCACCTTCTTCTTTTTTGCCTCCTACTTCTCCTCCTTCTTTCTTCTACTTCTTCTTGTTCTTTTCTTCTTTTTCTTCTTCTTCCTCTTCTTTTCTTCCTTCTGTTCCTCCTCTTCCTTCTATTTCTTTCTTTTTTCTCCTCCTCCTGCTTACTTTATCCTCATTTTCTTGTTTTTCTTTCTCTTTTTTCCCTCCTCTTCCCTTTGCTTCACCTCCTCTCCTTCTTATTCTTCCTCTCTCTCAACTCCTCCATTTTTCCCGTTAGGCACCATGGCTTCTAATACTCTTCCTGAAAGAATATCATGCATAGCACTCTACTTTCTGTTAATTCCCAAATTTTTTCCAAAGTGACCATTTCCAACTATTAATGTCACTGTTGTCCCTTATCTATCTTAACTGCACTTCCCCCTATCATTCTATTTACTTTGACTATTACAAAAATGTTTCAAAAAGACCAGATTCCATGAAAATGCTTTTATTTCTCTCTCTCTTTTTTTTTTTTTTTTTTTGGTTTTTGGGTCACACCCAGCAGTGCTCAGGGGTTACTCCTGGCTTCATGCTCAGAAATTGCTCCTGGCAGGCACGGGGGACCATATGGGGCACCGGGATTCGAACCGATGACCTTTTGCATGAAAGGCAAATGCCTTACCTCCATGCTATCTCCCCGGCCCTTTTATTTCTCTTTTTAATGTAAATAAGAACTTCACAGATGTTGAACTAAGATTCTAAACTAAAAGTTTCTTTAGTAATTTGAATACCTTATTCAACTTTTATTGCCATTATCATTTTATAGGGAGATCTCTTTTGATTCTTATACTATTTTCCATTTATTTATTTTAATATAAGAGATGTGTGTAGTACTGTCTTAAATGCATCCACAGCATTTTGAATGAAGAGGAGACAGATTGATGTAGGGCTCATATTGAGCCCTGGAATAGGAGCAAAATATGACAGCACAGGACAGATAGGTGGATTCTCTAGGCTTGCAAGCATATGATTCACAGAGTTTTAGGGCAGAGAGGAAGAATTGTTTGTTTGTAAAACAATTTAAATGTGCATGATTAAAGGATCCATATTTTTTGCCGATATTTATGAAATTTCCATTGTACTTATAATAAACTCCCAGTAACTTATAACCAGCATCCTAACAACTTTTTCTAGAATAGTTACAAAAATCTAAGAAATAATCATGTTCAACAAGAAATCTAGCTCTTTTATTTTTGTGGGAGGGCCCATCCAGATGTGCTCATGGGTTACTCTGTACTGAGAAATTACTGCTAGCATGCTCAGGGGATCACATGGGACACTGGAGATCAAACCTGGGTAGACTGTGTGCAAGGCAAATGCTCTACCCACTGTGCTATCACTCCAAACCCAAAATCTAGATACTTGTCCTCAGTTTTGTACAAGTTATAAAGAGATTTAACTTAGATCCAAATTATACATATACATGTTGTAGAATGGGAATGATATAATAATTTTAGACAGAAATGCAGTTTTTAAAAATCTAGACATCAGGTAGCAAAATATTTAGCAGAATATTTAAGATTCAAATATTGTCTAGGAGTCAGAGTGGTGACTCAGCAGTGGAGCGTTTGCCTTGGACATGGTTGAATAGGATGGTTCAATCCCCCAGTGTGCCATATGGTCCCCCAATTCAGGAGCGATTTCTGAGCACATAGCCAGGATTAACCCCTGAGCAGCACCGGGTGTGGCTCAAAAACCAAAAACCAATATAAATATACATATTTATATATAAATTATTCATAATATATAAATAAATTAGTACTTTTATATTGTCAAGATCTCTTCTTTATAGATAAATATCTCCTAATCTGAAATTCCAACTAATTATTATGTTGGTTTGTTAGCGCTTGATTTAATTTTCGTCTGTAATCCCTTCAACATTTATTTCACTCATATGCTAAAGAATATGCACAAATTAATATGACATTACATCTATAGAAATAATCAAAGTTTATTAAATTATATGATAAAATATGCATATTGTATTTAAAAAGTAACTGTTGAAGATCTAATTGAATCATTTGTCTAGAAACACATTTATGTATTGTATTATATATAAACACATAATATGACAATTTTTTTATTATTTGGAAACTTATCATGCTTATTAATATATAATTTATTTTGTTTTTAAATATAAAATTATCCCCCAAAAAAGTACTTTATTAGAAATAGGATAGACTCTATAAGCTTTACTTTATGTACCAAACACTTAAATTTCAAAAAGACATACTATTAAAAGGCAAAAATGCTATTCAAATAAAAAAAACAGAAAAATAATTCTTTGTCATAAATAGTACAGTGGCTCATTCAGCAGGAAAGGGATTAGAATGGAAGACAGGCACATATTACTGTGCCCCAATCTCTACATACGCCCACCCCCCACAGACTTACTACCCCTTTCACCTAGCCTCCTACATGCCAAACAAGCACCAAAAACAACCAATAAATGAAAGGAAACTCAAAGGTCACTGGGGTCATTATTTTCACATACCTTTGAATAATGAGAGCATCACATGTCAGCTAGAGGAGAACAAAATGTCACATTCTCCAGCTAAAGGTCGCTTTGGTCAAAGGTCACAGAAGGGAGGCCAGGAAATAACCTAAGAGGTTAGGCTGGGTGCACAAAGAAAGGTCACCAAATGTCAATGAAAGCATGCAGCTGTTTGGAGATGAAACAACGGAGGCACCCTTTTGTGCTGACATTGGCTAGAAAAAAATGTGTCTGCTGACATTTTTTTTCAAGTTGGCAGTTTTATTGGACATTGACATTAATGTACCCAACCCTGAATTAGACTTTTTTTTTAAAAAGCAACAGTTTGGAAGTTAAGTGTGGCAGTTTCCAAAGAGTCATAACTGTGACATTTTTATTTCAAATGATTAATTTAGCAATGGACTTCTACCACCAAATTTAGATTTCAACTAAGCTGTTTCATTATAACTGTATTTTAGCAAGGAAGTATGAGGACAGGTAGCAATCAGTAAACAGTATTTTTATATTTACAATTGGCATTTTTTTTTAACTAAAAGGGGACTCAGATATCTTAATTTGTCACAAGATAGGCAGACTTGAATGATTTTGCATTTTACTGAGTTTGGCAGTTCTTGATGAAGTAATAAAATCCATTCAAGGAGAACAAAAAGAGAACCACATATTAGTGATTCTTTTTTAAAGTAGTTCTGTGCAAAAGACTTGTCGAATAAATTCTTATCTGTATGACTACATAACTCCATTTTAAACTATTAACATTCACTTTAATATTACTCTCAGAGTAATATGCTCAGAATCAGGGTATATATCCCACAGCACTCTCAGGCATCAAGTTCTTTGAATTTTAAATTCAAAAGAGTTAAAAAAGAAAAAAAATTAGTACTTGGGATTCTGCAGCTACGTGACTTATGATTGATGTTTATTAATAGCTTTAGATTTCTGTGAATGTATAGGTTTATTTTACACACCCATAAGCACATACACACATCCTGTTACTGATCCATAATTAGACATTATCTCTAGAGGTTAGTTATTTCATTTATAAACATCCGTTCCTGATTCACAAGCATAATACCATGATTAAATGTGGATGTACTTTTCCATCCTCAGGCTTCCAACAAGTGGCCCAAACTTCTGACTTAGGCATCACCATAATCTCAATCTTTTTGAAATTGTTGCAGTACTTTTTAGAGCCTTTATTCCAGTTCTGTATCTTATTTTAAGCGAGATTTATGTGTGTGTTTATACACATATATACACAGTTCATATTAGAAATAAAAGTTCACATTAAAAAAAACCTAAACTTTGTTTTAAAAGCAAGAGCCAACTTTAGAATCTCTGATCACTCTGACTTTTTTGTTTGTTTGTTTTTTCATAAACCCCCAGGGAGGCTACTGAACAATAATGTTCACCCCAGGATTACTTTAGAACTCATCTAGAAGTAAAACTACCTCCTTACCTAATGGACCTTAGACATATGAAGCCTGTCTGGAGAACATCATAAATCATGGAGATGGGAATGAAGGAGGAAAGGAGAGACACAAACACATTGCACTTAGGAGAAAGAGTTATTTAACACATCAGGGAAGTGCATTTAATAAATGAAGTCAGTGACTTGAACATGTCATATTCGATCTATACAGAGGTTGCTGAACTTTCTTTAAAAAGTCATTTTTATGCTGGTTGCTTTTCTTATGAAATGTTCTATACCTCTAGTGTATGAAATGGATGTGTAAGCAGTTGATTGAGAAATGGCTAAGGTCAGAGTTAATAAGGAAAGCAGAAGGTCTAAAAGCAAACTGTCTTTTTTCTACCCTATGAGTTCAAGAGGCACCAAATGATTTGGGTATGACATATTAATGTTTTTGACACAAGTTTATTTTTAAAAATATGTCTTCAAGTAGCCAATACTTGCACAGTAATAAATTTAGAAGGTGTCCCATGATTGAACTTAAAAAATATGAACTTTCTACTCCTATTTTTTTTTTATTTTTAAAGCTAGAATGTTGGAGGAAACAGTTGGCAACATGTTGAATGAGATGTGTACAGATACCTCAGGCTATAAAATGTCAGAATCACATATATTAAGAGGTGTAGATGCTGGTGGTGGATAAAAATGGAGGATGAGAAGGACTTTAAAATTAGGTACTCTTTGTGGGGAAACAGGAAGTATATGCCAAGATGCCTATGGCACAGCCACTTGGAGAATATTTTTGTATCTCCGCAGTATTTCTGGAACAAAACTCTCTAAGATTTTAAGTTGAGTGTCTCAAGGTTATTTTGCTGCAGAGAAGAGTGGATAGCTCTCATTAGATCAACAAATGGGCTTGCTGACCCATTAGGGATTCAACTGAAACTTGGATTACATACAGCGTGGTTCATCTGATAAACATGTGCCAAAATAGAGATTAATATCTACTCTAAAATGAATCCTTGGCTCCCTTGTACAATCATCCTCTTCATCCTTAGATGTGAGAAAGTTAGTTTTATATGATGGTTTTGTGCTTTGAAAAGAAGAAAAATAACTGAATAAAACAAAGCAAAATAAGGCAACAAAATCCTTGAATATTGCAAAGGAAGAAAAAAATACTTAATTTTAGGAGAGTTGAAAATGTTCCAATTAGCTTGCTTAATATCCATGGTACTTTTTAGCAGAAATAAAAATAAATTCTAAGACTTGAAAACAAAAATACATTTGCACTTTTATGTCCAAATTGTTTTCCAAATGACTTGAAATAGCTGTCCCTTCTCCTTATATTAACTTGACATATATATTTTTGACAAGTCAAAGTTCCATTTTCAGTATCTGGAATGTGCCAAACTAAATGTCAATGCCTCCATAAGGATGAGTTAAAGTTCCTTTTGGAGAAGAGAAAACCTCAAATGACAAACATACTTATTCTGAACATCCTTACAGCAGGTGTGCCTTACCTCAGAACAAGATCAAGGAACACAACAGCCACGCTCTGATGAATTTGACTCAATATTCCTGCCTTTTCCCTTTGGTACTCCTATATCATCACTTTGTATGAGAGAAATAGCAAGGCAGCACTTGTTTTCAGGTTTAGTTGGCTGGCATTCATGCAAACCACTGAGAACTGCTGCCTATTTTGCTTTATGAAATGCTTCCATTTGACTTCCATGCTGTTAAAGCTTTGCAGGAGCAAATTTTTTAGTCTTTCTTGGGTCAAATTCTGGTTGGAAATTTCCCCTCTTCCTCCATCTTCTCCTGGAACAAGCAGCTAACTTTTAACAAACACACTGTAGCAAAATTGTTAGTTTGGCCTTAGCTAAGTGATGGTTCATCAAACCCATATTCCTTATGTTCACAATTTTTAGATAAACCAGGCTAAGGAAAAACAAAGAATGAAGCATGGATATTTTATTTTGCAGGTTGTCAATTAAAGTGGAAAAAATCCTATCTATCTATTAGAATAGGGCAAAACCTATGCTAAGTACTGGTAATATAGTCATAAAGTCATACTTCTAGTCCATTGTAGAGGGCTCATAGAAAAAATGTCAGGTAGGAGCAAGTCCCAGAGATGTTGTTATTGGTTTGGCTTTCATATTGGTTGACACCAGCAGAGACCCAGGTGTGATGTTGTTTATCTCAGTAAGACAGAATTTCCTCCTTCCTGACATTGCTGCCTCTGCCTTAGTCTTATACAGTGCCACAATATGGAAGTTTGTGGGGAAATATCTAAAGAAGCAGCAAGAGAATTTAAGGATCCATTTTTTTCTGTTTAAATAGTATACGTTTTTCTGTGTTCAAAGAATGTAATACGTTTCAGAGACATTCTCCCTTAATCTTTTAATCGTATAGAACTCTTTCAGTATATAAGAAACAAATTGTTTCTCAGACTGATCTTTGTTTTAGCAACAAGAACTGTAGCCACTGATCATTTTGAACTTGTCCTTTGACTCCCTGTTTTGAATCCTCTTTCTTGGCCCTTTTCAGTCACAGAATTGAATTATATCTGAACCTTTCTTCACCTATTCATTGTCTTTGTATGGATTATTCTATTTTCTACTGAAGCTTATTCTTAGCTCTCTTCTCCAAATTATTGCATTTGAATTCATGATCTACCAATGTAGTTGCAAAATATTCCTACAGATTTCCCCCATATTTCAATCACTGAGAACATTGATTTTAAATCAATCATTAATTTTAAAGACTACACTGTTTATTGATAAGAACTTCTTATAAACATATATGTATTTGTATTCGATATGTAGTCAACAATCAACATTTAGAGAAGTAAGACATCTCTGACAGTGGAGAAAATAACCTATTTTCAAATTTCAAATTTTAAAATCTATGTAAAGGTGGAGTTGAGAAAAAATGAGTCATAATTAAAATGAATAATCTTCTCTTGTAATCTTGCATTAAAGAAATTGATTGTACTTGTGCAGTGGTGTTTATTTTATTAATCATTTATTAATTTATTAAGAAGTTAAAAGACCATTTTTGAGCTGTATGGCTCCATTTTGAGACATACTTTAGCAGGTGACAGTATTTGACAGATATAAGGTATTTATTTAACAGGTATAAGTATCATTTCTTTTGGATAATTTGCAAAGATCTTTTCCCTAGTGGTATTTCTCCATGCTTTTTTCATTGTTCTTTCCCACATGATGTCAACATACAATGATGTACATAGATGTCAATGTATATATTTTCTCCCAAATGAACATGTAAATGCATGAAAGTCATATGTTAACTGAGCATTAAATAGAAAATTATCTTTAAGAATGGCACTGGTAGTCTTGACTCAGCAAAGATATGTGATTTACTTTTCTCAGGATCTAAATAAAAATGGCATAACTCCTTAAAGGAGTGCATATGCGGTTTCAGAAATAAACAAGACAAGTTAATTACCCAGATATTAATCATATGACTACTTACCTCTTAGTATAAGGGAACAAGAAGAAAAATGTTGACACTGAACATTTTTAAGAATGAGGATCACAAAGGAGCTATCCTTTTGTAAAAACAGAGCAGCAGTTCAAGATAGTACTAAAGTGTCAGAAAACAGAGAAAATATCTGAGTGTTTTATTAAAAAAACTGTCAGTAAAAGAGATATCAGAAGTTTTAGCCTCCTAACTGAGAAAAGATTAAGAACGAATTTTAGCAAGGAATATGTAATAATTATCAACACATTTCCTCTTTGAATATTTAAAGAGGAGAATAATTCAATTATGAAACTACAGCTAACTTTTGGTAATTTAGTGAAAGTTGTTGTATGGTTCTAATTCTAAATTGTCTACTACAAGTTCATATATTGAAGTCCTAATCCTAACCCTAAAGTGAATATATTTACATAGGAATTCTGTATGATATAAATAAATTCAGTGAATTCTGAAGAATACTCATACCTGAATGAACTGTGGCATCAGAAGAAAAAGTGGAGAGCTCTCCATTCCCCTTCTCTTTTTTTCTTTCCCCTCTTTTTCTCTCCATATCCTTACTTCCTATGTAAGATTATAGCAAACTAAACATAAACCCATAAGAATATCTGTAGTCTGATAATTTTTTATTTTCACTACATGTTCATATGACTGGTCCTGGTATCATTTCCCCCCCCTCAATTTATGAGGCTGAATGATTCAAGTTATGTGATTCTTTTGGAGATAAAAAGGATAAGAAAAAGAGAAGAAAAAAGTTGGTAGCAACTACCAAAAAAAGAAAAGAGAGAAGAAAAAGAAAGAAAAGAAAAATACACCCAGCAAAAAAAAAAAGCACTAAGTAATATCCACATGAGTGATAAAGAAAGAAAAAGGTGGAAGGAAAAGAGAAGAAAAATAATATTAAAAAAAGACAAAACAAAACAAGAAAAAAGAGTGCTGGAGTGGCACTCTTGGTGTTACCCCCCCTCCTTTTTTTTTCCATAGGTACAGTAAGTATTGGGGAATAAAGAGAATTCCCATGGCCTAAGAGATTCAGGGTTTCTCCCCTCTTGAAGCATATTTTCATGGGAACAACCACTGGCTCCATATATACTCATTACCATATCTCAAGGGTATTTTTTGTGGTGCCAGGAAACTTTCCTCTTGGTCATTAATGAGAAAATCAGGCCACAGTAGCTAGCAAACCCAAAGTCAATGACAACAGAATAGATACCCAATCTACAACAAGTTGTAAAGTGGAGCACTAGCATTCTGGGGGGTAAAGGAGGGAGATATGGGATACATGCTGGGAACAAGGGTGGAGGGAGGACAATACCAATAGTGGGAATTTCCTTCATTCATTGTCACTATGTACCATAAATAATTCATGAAAGACTTGTAATACACTTCAATCACAATAAAAATGTATTTAAAAAAGAATATATGTAGTCATATTATCTGTGGAATAGAATAAGCATTTTATATTATTAAAATCAATGTAAACTTTAATCTTCTTTAGATATGTAATTTTACTTGGAGGTTCTTCAAAATACACTGTAACACTGTGATTTTTTTTTATATTTCTTCAAAACTGTTTTATAGTAATATGAATAGCAACAACAATGATCAGAATATTGGATTATTCTTGGGGATACCTCAGAAAGTACACATTCTGGTTAACCATTTTCAATTTACAAGTTTGCTGTTCTTCACTAATTAGTGTTGAAGCAAAACCAACTAGAAGTAACCTGAAGCTACGGTCAAATATTTTGCTCTGCTGGATTCCTATGGTTGACAGCATGGGGACTCATAAGTAGAACAGAGGAATTAAGTTCCAAGGAAACTCCCACGGAGTACCTATAATAAACAAGCTCAGTGTAAACCAACAGAATAAAAGTCCAGGAGAGAAATAATTTCATTATGAAAATGGCCAAAATAGAACTTAAAGGGAATGAAACATTTATTTTGCAATGTACAGTTTCTATTAAGACAAACCGTAGATTTCTGTTGCTTATTGATTCAGTCTAAATGTTGTTCATATTAAATAGCCATCATCCTTCTGAAAATTTGAGAATAAATTTTCTGATGTTAATATATTTTATTCAGAAAATGTTAATTTGCATACTGCATGCTACTCCATAGTCTTTCCCAACATTCTTTATAGAGTAACATAAATTTATATATGTATTTGTTTTGGTTTTTTTTGTTTGTTTTTAGGTCACACCCGGCAGCGCTCCAGGGTTACTCCTCGCTCTAAGCTCAGAAATTGCTCCTTGCAGGCTCAGGGAAACATGGGATGCCTGGATTCGAACCATCTGTCTGCCTTCTGCATGCAAGGTAAGTGCCTTACCTCCGTGCTATCCCTCCGGCCCCAAATTTATATATGTTAATGGTTTCTAAAATAATGTGAATATTTAATTTTTTACTTATAAAATATATTTAATAGAAATCAAGATATTCATAACCAAACACAAAAATAAGAACTTAAGACTCATAAAACTAATATTTTTGATGTGTGAAAAAATATCCAAGAACATAGTCATATATCCTCCTTGACAATATTTAGTCATGAGCTTGTTTAGCCTTCTTATTATTTTCTGGTGTCCATTTGGAGAAAATGTCCTTATGTCAAAAGGGTTTGAGATATTTGGGAACTTTATTTGTTCTCCAACATCATTAATACTATAGTTTTGGTCAGGTTTACTGTACATGAATAACAATAGTTATATCCCAGTATTGTAAGAAGCCAATTGTATTGTTTGCACCAATGAATTATTCATCATATAATTACATAAATTCACTTTATGCTGATGCTTCATTTTTACATACTAATTTGATCATGGTGCATTTTTTCCACATTTTAATCTAGAATAATGTTGGATAACGACCTGTGTGCGGATATGGGAGTTTGGGTTGACCTTAATATACCTCTTTTCTCTAAACTTTGCTCTATTATCTGTATGATTCACTGGGATGGTGTAGGTCATTCAGAGCCAGGGCACTGCTTATAATTTCTCTTACGAACCTCTAATTATTGCTCATTAACAAGATTTCTAAGAGAAATTTCTCAGCATAAATTATTGTTACCCCAAACCTTCCAAATAGCAGGCATTCTTTCTTTTGTCTTCTTCTAACTGGCATTTTCCAAACTCATCCATCTCTCTAGTCTTACTCAATGCCTAGGCTTTTCATTGGATCAGTCTTCTTTAACTTACTCTTCCATTCATACGAGGAAATCAGTGCAGAAAATTATGAAGTTCTGTTTATGATGCAATGACTCATTGACCAATATTATGTGTCCTAATTATACCCATGTCTTTTCCTCAGCTCAACTCATCACCTACTTATCAGGTTTATTATTCTATAATCACTCATTATAGAATCTGCTATAATTTGTTACTCATTACCTATGTTGAAATTTTTTGTTTATTTTTCAAGTCCTTCCCCAAACTATCCATTCCAGATTTTTTTATTTTGTCTTTCATTCTTATTTTTTAATTAGTTCAATATTAGACACTGTGATTTCCAAAACTGCTAATGGTGGGATTCTTAAATAAGACATCCCAGAACCACACACTCCACCATATCTGCTTCTCTCCACAACTGGCCTAAAGACCTTTTCTATTCACCATTCTGAAAGCTTCCTACTGAAGATCTGGACTGTAACTGTTGTCATTAGGCATTTATTATCTTTCAACTATGTTTCTTTATATCTCACATGTAAGAGAGAGTATCCTGTGTCTGTCTCCCTAATTATAACTAGTTCACTCGGCAGAATGTCCTCCAAATGCATTCCACATTGCAGTAAATTACATGATTTCTTCTTTTCATAAACAGTAATATTCCACTATATAAATAATAATTTCTTGTACAGTTATATGCTCTTGGGTACTTAAAATGTTTCCAGATTTTAGCTATCCTGAATACTGCTCCAATAAATATATAAATACCACTTCTTTTCTAAATAGAATTAGTATGCACTTAGGGAAAATGCCAAAAGATTGAATTGCAGGGCCATATAAAAATCTCAATTACTAGCTTTTGGAGAAGTGTTCATATTGCTTTCCAAAGAGTTAGGAAAGTCACCATTTACGCCAACAGTGAATGAGGAACTGCAATTCCCATATATGCAAACACGGTTTTGGTTGTTGATGTTGTTGCTGTTCCTTGTTGTGTGTGCTGATCTTACTATTGGTAAATATTTCCTTGCTATTTTTATTTGTAGTTCCCTGATATTATATAATGCAGAACATTTTTTCATATATATTTTGGCTATCTGTATGTTATTTTGAAGTAGATTCTGTTTACCTCTTATTGTTCCCGAACCACTATCTTTTGATAGGGTTGTTCATTTTATTTATTGTAAAATTACAACTGTGCTTTTATATCTTGTATATCAACCTTTATTAGGATAAGTATGAGCAAATGTTCTCTCCAAGTTTATTAGCTATTTTTTTATTCTGGTGTCATTTCTTTTTCAGTGCAAAAGCTTCTTGTTTTGATGGAGCTTATATGTTTATTACTTCTGTTTTCTTGGCCAATGGCAAAGAATCATTGCAGATACTCTAGATTCAATATTATACAACATGGTACCTATCTTTTCCTCAAGACAGTTTAATATTAAGGCCTCGTACTGAGGTCCTCAACTCATTTCTCAGTGACTGACTTGTTTAAATACTATTAGTAATGGATATTCATTCTTTTTATTTGTTTGTTTTTCACGTGACCAACTAGTTTTCCTAAAAACATTTGTTGAAGGGTCTTTCCTTGCTTCACTTCACACTTACTGCTTCTTTGTCAAAGAGTAAATGCTCTTATACCTGAAATTTTGTCTCTGGATTCTCAATTCTTTCATCTGAGAGTTTGTCATTAAACAGTATCAAATTGTTTTGATTACTTCAGTTTTGTAGCATAGTCTGATGTTGTGGGGAAAAATCCTTTCATCTCTTTTTGTATTAGCATGCTTTAGATCAGGGGTCTCAAACTCGCAGCCTGCAGGCTGCAAAGAGCCCTTTGTACAACATTTTGTGGCCCTGCCCTAAAGGAATCTTTTTTTTGCTTTGTTTTGCTTTAGTTGTTTGGGTCACATCCTCCAATGTTCAAGGCTTACTACTGACTTTGCACTCAAGACTCAAGAATCACCCCGACTTTGCTTCCTGCGGCCCCCAGGTAAATTGAGTTTGAGACCCCTACTTTAGATATTAGAGAGATTTTATTAATTATATAAGTTTCAACAGATTTTGCTCCATATGTTTTAAAATGTCATGGCTATTTTAAAAATAATTTTATTTTTAGATTATTTTCATATTCTCTATAATTTAGGCAGGAATATGATTTTGACAATAATTCTTCCAATAGAGGAACAGGGGATATTTTTCAGTTTCCTTAATTCATTTTTGATTAATTTTAGTAGTGACCTTTTGTGTGTGTGTGTGTGCATGTGTGCATATTTGTAAAAGAGAGAGTTTTTAACCTTTCTATTTGTTTTTGTTTTGTTTTTTTGGACCACACTGAACATCACTCAGGCTTTACTCCTGACTCTGCCCTCAGATTGCCCCAGGCTAAAGAACCATATAGGAATCGAACCCCTATTCGTCCTGGGTCAGCCACATGCAAGACAAACACCCTACCACGCCAGCTCCAATTTTTAACATTTTCTGTTAAATTGATTCCCAGGTATTTGGTTTACTGAATTGTGAACAAGATTTTTTTTCTTTTTTTTTTAATAATATATATATTTTTATTTTTTGTATATTGTTGACAATAATATTTTAAGTACATATTAACATAAAATCAGGGGGATTCCCGTATCAAATTGTCCTC
>PVKC010016547.1:0-20728 GCA_004027635.1 Crocidura indochinensis
AAAAAAAAAAAAAAAAAAAAAAAGGTCATCAGTTCGAATCCCGGTGCCCGATATGGTCCCCCGTGCCTGCCAGGAGCAATTTTTGAGCATGGAGCCAGGAGTTACCCCTGAGCACTGCCAGGTGTGACCCAAAAACCAAAAACCACCCCCCAAAAAAAAGAAAAAAAGAAAAGAAAAGAAAAGAAATCGCTCCTGGCAATCTGAGGGACCATATGGGATGCCAGGAATTGAACCAGATCCCCTCCAGGTAGGCATCTTGCAAGGCAAATGCCCTATCACTGTGCTATCTCTCCAGCCTCTTTAACTCATTTTTAATTAAACTTTTTATATGCTGTTAGTTAAGGGTTCAATTGTCTTCTTTCTTTCTCTCTTTTTCTTTCTTTCTTACTTTCTTTCCTTCCTTCTTTTTCTTTCTTTCTTTTTCCTTTCTTCTTTCTTTTTCTTCCTTTTTTCTTCCTTCCTTTTCTTACTTCTTTCTTTTTCTTTCTTCTTCCTTCCTTTCTTTCTTTCTTTCTTTCTTTTTCTTTCTTTCTTTCTTTCTTTCTTTCTTTCTTTCTTCTTTCTCACTTTCTCTTTCTTTAATATATTTGACTAATCAGTTTCCCAATGACACTTGCTAAAGATATTTCCTTCCTCTACTTAATTTACTTACAGTCTTTGTTGTATATCCGTACCTTAGAATCAAACCTCTTGGTTCTCAGTCTTATTCCATTTATCTAAACATCCATCTGTTTCAGTGCCACACAGTTTTGCTTACTATAACTTCATAGTATAGTTAAAAGTCAGAGAATGAATGCAGGACCTTTAATCTTCCATTTTTCAGAATAACTTATTTGGGAACATATATGATTACATGCAAATTTTCCAACAATTTGTTCTATGTCCTTGAAAAGTAAAAGGAAATTTTATGGTCATAGAATTGAGTCTGTATAATGCTTAGGGTAGAATGGCCATTTTAATTATATTAACTCTTCCAATATATGAATAAATAATGTTTTTAGTTTTGTAAATTGACACTGTAGTAGTATTAGTATTGAAATATTATATGCCTAAAATGCAACTATCAATAACCTTGTAAGTCACGGTTCTTAAATTAAACAAAAAAATAAAGGATATGTTTCTATTTTCTGTGCCTTCTTTAATTTCTGTTATTGTGATGTGAATGTTTCATCAATTAAATTTTCACATTGTTTGTTGATTTCAAGGTTGAACTTTTAGACATAGCTGTAAATAGACTATATTAAATTTATTTACTTATTTATTTATTTATTTGTTTTGGGGCTATACCCAGTGATGCTCAAGTGTAACTCCTGGCTATGTGCTCAGAAATCACTCCTAGCTCAGGGGACCATATGGGGACACTAGGGGATCAAACTGCGGTCTACCTTTAGTCAGCTACATGCAAGATAAATGCCATACTGCTGTGCCATCGCTCTGGCCAGAATACATTAATTTTTATTCTACATTATTCTATGAAATGTCTTAAAAGTTCAAAGTATTCCAATACTAAAAGTTTATCATCTTTCAGTCAAAGTGCTTGTCACTGTTCAGTACTGTTTGAACAGTACTTGAATATTGTAAAGTAAACCCTTGGCACTAAATACAAAACAGATTACCAAGCAGTAGGGTAAGAGAAAATGATTAAAACAAAGATGAGAAGACTAGAAGAGACAAGCATAGGAACAGTGGTGAAGGTCATGGGGACCATAGAATTCCGGTAGTTTTATACATCAGTATCAAAAATTTGAACACTATCCAACTATTTAAACTATAACAATTTTAACTGAAAATATAACTTTGAAATGATCTATCTAGAAATTTCACTCCTTGACATTCATGCCAAGAGCACAAAAATATTAACTTGTAAAGATACATGTACATCATATTTATTCAATGTTATTTACTACAATCAAGATCTAGAATCAACCTAAAAGAACCCCACAACAGATGAGTAGATAAAGTAATTTTGTATGTATATGTTATATATATTATATGTAATGGAATACTACTCAGCTATAAGTAAAGACAAAATTTTACATTTTTCTGCAACTTAAATGACTCAGGGAAAGAATATTCAGTGAAGTGAGTCAGAAAGAATAAAAATACTAAATGATCTCATTTGCATATCAAGTATAAAGAAACAAGACTTGTAAATAGATAATGACTAATAAAACAAACTGATTTACTGCCAACGAAGCTGAAAAAGCCAAATGGGTGGGTGTGGGTGGGTGTTTGGGAAAAAAGCCTAGGGATAGTGGTCAAGTAATATTGTCTCTCTGGTGATGGTTGTGGTGTGCAGCATTATAAACTAAGAAAAGGAACATACTATCCCAATATTACCATAAACCATGATGGTGCAATAAGCAGTTTTTATAGAAAAACTTTTATCCATTGGTAATTCAGTGGATGATGCTGAGAACAATGATGCTGAGAAGATATTTGGCTAAGATGATAACCAAAAATTACATTAAAACAAATATTGAACAAGTGATTTTTAACTTTAAGACATACAAATATTTGAATAATGAGTTCTTTCATAAAATTTTAATCTTCACCCAAAATATATAAACAAATTACCAAAGGGCCAAAAATGTAAGAACCTAATGGAATTTTTTAATTAATTGATCAGTGAAACCTTATCTCGGATAACTAGTCTCTAAAAATTGTTCACTAATCACACCAACCACATGGTTGCTATTGAAAACACTGAGCCTGACATTTAGTATAAATTAACAAATAAGAGAGAAATAAAAGGTTTGTCTTCATCGGTTTCAAAATATGAGTTTTGTTTAATATGTCTCGCTTACATGTTTACATTTTATTTCATTGTTTTTAAATTATTTTCAGTCAAAACATTAATGCTCACCACCAGTAGTATAGAGTAGACTTTGAGTTTAAGAAGCTATGATCTCAATTCAACTTTTTAAAACTTCTTTAAAAGGATCTCCCGTCTCCTGTTAAAGTGATGTTTTTAAAAAACCATATTAAGAAATTGGGCAAATAAAGAAACTAGAAGGTGCTTCTTGACAAACTACTTGCTATGTGCAAACTAAGTGATTTTTAAAGTTTTAAGTTTTCTCTAGCTCTATTTCCAATGTTTAGTAAATCTTTATTGACTTACGTATAATTCTCAGGATTAGGAATGTTTCTATAATCTGAGAGAATTTTCCTGGTGTACTGAAATAGACTATTTACTTTTCATTACTAATTCTTGTGCCTGCAGTGATCAGGAAGTTTGCAAGTTTGCAAGTTTGAAATACTGTAGTTGCGGAACTAGTTGAGTTACTTATAATAACTGTAAGTGGGGAACTATTTGCTTATTCTAGTTGTACATCTAATATGAATGCTAGAAAGATCTAGTAGCATATATCAGTTCTATTGCTTGTCCTAGAACTAAAACATAAGAGCTCTGAGACCAAGACTCGGAGGACTGGAGTGCAATCTTTGCAGTCGGAAACCCAGGAATGATTCCCAGCACCACATGATCCTCCAAGCCCTGCCAGGATCTACCCTTCAGCATCAAGCTGACAGTAACACCACTAGATACAAAATGTTAAAACTAACAAACAAAAATAGAAAAAATTATAACGAAGATTTTGAATACATTTTGTATTCAAATGTATTATCGGGGAATTATCGAGGAATTATCAGGGAATTCATGAGGAGGAACAGGGCACAACAGAGTTAGGATAGTGAACACCTGAGGTGGTTTTGATTGCACAGAACAAATAAACATTTTATTTCATAGAATAAACATATGCAGACTCACATATCTTAATCTGAATTGGCAACACATACATTCATTTTTTACTGATAATAATCATACATAACATTTTTATTTTTTTTTATACTTTTGATTGAGACCAATGTGAATTACAAGTCTTTCACTGTTATCTAGATTTCTGTTCTAAGTATCTGAGCAGTGTCACAAAGAAGAACTGATAATAGGAAAAACACATTCAGTTCCTGAATGTTGAAACCACTCTGGTTTTATGATTCTTTTCATTTTCCTAAACAGAAGAGCTATTATGAACACTTGTACAAGAACTACCATCGACTACAACTTTATTTTCTTCCCTCAACATGATGAATAATATTTGAGTACTCCCACTAAGTATTTTTCTACTATATATAAATACAAACAAATAGCAGATATTGTTTTATATGTCTATAAATGTTTTGTATTTAATAATAGTTTAAATGCTACATATATTTATTCACTTTATTTAATATTACTAAAATTTGTTCTAGTTGTGAATAAAAAATGGCCTCATTTTGCTACAAATTTTTTTCTTGCTACACAGCTACAAAGTGAAAGAGCACGTTATAAAACTTAGTTTTATAAGGGGCCGGAGTGGTAGCACAGTTGTAGAGCATTTGCCTTGCATACGGCTGACCTAGGATGACCAGGGTTCAATCCCTCGGCATCCCATATGGTCCTCCAAGCCAGAAGCAATTTCTGAGCACTTAGCCAGGAGTAAACATTGAGCATCACTGGGTGTGGCCCAAAAAACAAACAAGCTAACAAAAAACACCTTATTTTTATGGTTCCAGACTATACAATGAATCACCTAATCAAAAAAAAAAAAAAGAGAGAGAGAGAGAGATGATGATGAGATAAAAGACAGGTAGGAAGGAAATGTTTACATTAAAGTAAAATGCCCAGAATATGAGAGGAAAAAAAAAAGAATCACCTAATCACAATCTAAATATGGGAGATAGGTACAGTCATAAGTATTACCTTTAAATATATTTGATTCGCTTGTTAAAACTTCTCAGTGTGTGTGTGTGTACAAATATTTGGACAGATCTCCTGTCTTTATTCTGAATTCTGTAAAATCCTTTTTCTTGGGTAGTGAAACAGATCAGATTCAGATACACACTAAACAATTCTTGAAAATTGCAGACTTAATTATCACAGTATTCAAGAGAAAATAACCACATATTTTCCAACTATCCCAGGCATAAATATGTGGGACTTTAAAACACACTTATATAAACTCTATTCAGACAAAATCAAGTTTTCATTAATGCTGTGGGTCCTTTTTCATTACCAATGATGCCTGAACATCACCTTGCCTTCTTGTACGCGTTCAAGTGAGAACTAATTTATGAGTGGTTGTTTTGGGAAGAAACTGCCTATTATAAAACATAAATAGAGCAGGATAGAGGGTGGCTAAGGAAAAGCCTGGACATGTAGCTTGTAAAGTATAGCAGCTGCGGCCTGTTTTCACTAATATCTGACATGTTTCTTTGGCCACTTGCCAAACTGAGCTGTACCCAGCACTTCTCCCATCCTTCCTGTGCCTCCAGAATTCTTTGTAACTGCTACTTGAGACTCAAGTCCACTCCAAATCAATCCCCCAGGTTCCTTCCTCCCCTTAATGTGCAGACATCCCACCCTAATTAATTAACCCAACACCAACTTCATCCAGGACCTTCCCACACTTTGCCCCTTCATACAGCCCAGAAACATCAGCACATTCCTGACTTCATCACTTGTCAACTCCCTTTCTGTTAAAGACCAGTGTCCCCTTTCCTTGACCTGGCCTCTGATTTGATCTCACTTTAAAGTATCCCACTTTAAGAGACAGTAACAAATGCTGCCTTTTTCCTGTTTGGTTTGTTTATTCACATTCACCCGACCTATTATAATGAAAGACCAAAGGATTTAAAAGAGCTCAGAAACATATTTTATTCATTTGATTTGTGTTAAAGATCTGTAAAGTCTCTGCCTATTACTAAATGTGTAACCCTAAAAATATTTCTTAACTTCTTGTCTGTCATTCATTTAAATACTTACCATGTAACCATTACTTTGCTAAGTTCTCTAAATGCTAGTGCTGTGATTATAAATTAGAAGAAAGAAAAAGACCGCCCTCAGTGAAGTTTCTATTTAGGGAGGAGAGATGACCAATGATAAGTGTATGACTTTTAAGATATAAATGGACATCCAAGAAAAAAGCAGATAGGATGATGAGAGAAGGCAAGGGAAAGAGTGCCAAGTTGAGGATAGGAGGGAAACTGGCTCATTACAAAGAAATGACCAGGCATAACCTGACTAGATTTCTAGCCTGACCTGAGTACATGAGATAGATTTCATCTAGAGACAAGTGGATATCTTCAGGAAAAACATTCCATCAGGTGGACCCAGAATGCACAAACACCCAGAGACAGATCTTGGGAATTGTTAAAGGAAAAGCCAAGAGAGCTATAGGTGCTGAAGAACCTGCAAATAGTTAAAACTGATGCTAGAGTTAAAGAAACCTAGAATACAGGGGTTCATGTATATGATAAGAGGGACTTCTATTTTTTAATTAAAATAAGAATCCATTCAAAAATATTAATGAGATTATCATGTTTTGATTTAGCTCTAAAGTTTTTCATTAGGGGGCTGTGGACGTAATTCAGCAGTAGAGCAATAAGTAGCCTTATAAGTATAAGGCCCAGGTTTGATTCCTGGAAAATAATAATATTAAAAACAGCATAAACTTCAACTAATTCTCTGTAAAATGTGGAAAATAATAAGTGGCTAAGGTAAGATTAATGACTGCCAGTGTCAACACTTAATAGCAAATGTGACTTTGAAGTAAAAAATTTAACTTTCTGGACCTCGGTTTCCTTCACCAAAGGGAAATTGATAGAGCTCTTATTTTCTAAGATTGGGATGAAAATGCATTAAATAACATATTTCATCAAGATGTACATACCTTCAAACATGAAAGATCCAAATGGGTTAATGTTTTGGGCTCATGAGGATTAAGTAACATGATATATGTTGAAAACTTATAATGCTGTTTAGCACAGCCAGCCTTTATAGATTATCACAGCATTATGAATTACTAATCCATTGACAATTCTATAATAACTTTGTGTATTGTAAATTTTTATATCATCAATGAAAATCAGTGTGCCAAATATTTTTGGCTGATTTCCAGATGTTTTAGAGGATTGAAAGAGCACCAATTGAGCACTATTCGGTACAAGGTATTCCACTATGTACAGGTGAAAAAGAATAGAGAGAAATGATAGAAAGATAAATGTTAGATGACTCTGCTTTAGCTCACAAGAGTCAGTTGAGATAAATGTCTCTACTTACTAATCCCTGTTGGATAAAAAAAAAGAAATAATTTCCTGAGATAAATGCAACTTCCTAAATGCAAACCAGATTGGGAACCTATGGTGTGTGTTCACTGTGGTGGGAACACATCTTTGGCTACAGTTGGGGCTTTAAGGACCTACTGGGAGTTCAACCATGCTTCATCACCCAAAAGTGATGAGCTTCAGAGGACCTGGACTACTGTACTCTAGGGAGTGTACCTCATTTTCCTCTTCTGTGCCAACCACCAGACCCACATATACCCCCACGCAATATCAAAACAAATGCACATCCTTAGAGCCCATGTCTCTTTGGAAAATCAACTGTGTCTGATATTATTATAATTGCTACTCACAAGAAAATGATAAGTGTTAAAGTTTGCAGAAAAGTTTAGTCCTAGCTGCCCCCTGCCCTTCACATATTACTTTATAAAAGCTTAGATAATACTTAATATTTTTATTTTCATTTTACCTAATTTAAAAACGGCTAACCTTTTAAAAACTCAAGTGTCTCATTGTCCTCTTTTATTAAATTAAATGTCTGCACAGTGTTAGACAATACAGAGCACTAAAATACAAGGATGTCTTTCATAGATTGTTTAAAATTTAAATAGCTTAGTCCCCTGAATGCACCAGAATTGATCCCTGAGCATAAAGGCAGGACTAAGCCTTGAGCACGGACAGGTGTGGCCCAACAGCAAATATATAAATAAATCCATTTAAATTGTATCTGGCTTTATCTCTCTAGCAATAAAAAGGTTACTGTCATGAAAACTGTTTCTGGTTAGATTTCCAGTTCTTTTATTTTCATCTTTCTTAGATCGCTAATTTTGGTCCCCTGCTTGGCTGGGTGCCCTGAGAAGCTAGTCTTGATCTGTTCAGGAATCCAGCTGTAATTCTGTCCAACAAAAGTTTTAACTGTAGAATGTTGTCTTGTTAACTTTTCTCTAGTTGGGATCAATTTGTTCCCAAAAATCATCTCTACTCTTTGCTTTATTTAATGAGAAACACCAAACAATCAAACATGGCAAAGGGGAAGGAAAAAGTGACATTTGAAGCATAATTAGATGAAGATGCATGATTGCAATAAAAAGTACAGCATGTTATTGAGTGCATCCATTTTCTTAATATAACTTTGCAAAAGACAGAGTTAGAAATAATTTTTAGAGCCTGGAAGAATAGTTCAACAGAGTATATGCTTTGCATGCAGGAGATGGAGACATGAGTTCTATCCTCAGCATTACTTATGCTCCCCCAGAGCACCAGCATGAGTGGCTCATTAGCATCCATCCAGGAATAGTTCCTCCCTGTGTACCAGAGGGTGTGACCACCCCCAAATCAGACAAACTAAAAACAGAAATAACAATGTCAGGGACACATTACTACTAAATACTTTCTGCTTTGTTGCACCCCAGGTGCTCACTATCTCCCAGATTAAGAATGCTAGCAAAGAAAGATGGCTTCTTGATATTTCGTGTAAGGAATCCATCAGTTCCACTTTTCTGGCTTATTTCAACCCTGGGAATGAGGTGTGAGGTAAAGGGATTGAGGAATGATCTGAACTAGACAGCTGACTGCTTCTCCCTGCCATCTACTTTAAAGTCTTTAGCACATATACTCAAGTGCTCTTTCTTGCTTTCTTTCCTCTAGGCAAGGTCTCTCTTCTAGTGGTGTCCTCCTCCTCTTCTCCTCCAGGGGGCATCATTTCTACACAGAGCTCACTAGGGCCTCTGGGGGATTGGGATTTGACAAAAATTGCAGCTGCCTTGCTTCCCTGCTCTGAACATTTGAGTGGCTCCCACTCTCTTCTACCAAGTGGAGGCTCAGTGAGATAAGAACTGTTACCATGCTGAATAACACTAGCTACCAGGCACACCAGGTCGTCTCCAGAGGGTGCGAGATGGGGATTGGTACAACCCTCTTGGAATCTGTTGTCTCCTGATGCTTCTAAGAAACACCTTTCACTACCAGAATTTCACTCACTGCTCTTTGTGTCAATCTTCCTACCATGGACTGGTCCTCCTGGCTCACATCTCTATTCTCTCTGAATATTATTGCCATACTATCTTTTATTTTTCTTATATCCCACAAATGAGTGAGATTATTCTCTCTATCTCTTTCCTTCTGACTCATTTCACTGAGCATAATAGTTCCCATATAATCAAATTGACCATGATAGTTGGAACTGATGGCTCTAGACAAGAATTGGGTGCTGAAAAGGATACAGTGATATGCAATGGTACCTCTTCATTGACAACAGTGGTAACCACAGTGTCTTAAAGAAAATAAAAGGAGAGAAAAAGAGAAAGAGAAAGAAAAAAGAGAGAGAAAGAAAAAGAGAGAGAGAAGTGAAATATCTGCCCAAGAGGAAGGATGGGGGTTGGAGTGCGAGGGAAACTGGGGACATTGATGGTGGGAAATGTGCTCTGGTGAAAGGGTGTATATTTTATGACTTAAACTCAAACATGAACAATTTTGTAAACACAGTGTTTAAATAATTATTTAAAAAATAAACAATCTGGAATTTCTACTTTAGGAGAAAGAGAGGCTAGGACACAAGTGTCCTATTTCTTTTCACCCTTCATCCATGCATCTTCTCTGCTACCCTCCAAGGAAAGCAGGGGTTTACTTTCAGCTTATATATATATATATATATATATATATATATATATATATATATATATATAATTTTACATATACATGTATATACATTTTTATTGAATCATCATGAGATACAAAGAAAGTTGTCATGAAAAAGTATCAGTCATACAATGTACAAAATCTTTAACAGTGCACATTTCCTGCCACCAATTCCCTAATTCCTCTCTTACCCTCTTCCCAGCTCGTTCTCTCACTCTTTCTCTCTTTCTGTTTTCTTCTGTTTAGATACTGTGTTTTGCAATATTCTTACTGAAGGATATGGTGCATATTACTTAATATCTCCTTTTAGTACCCAGTTCTGTCCAGAATGATCATTTCCAACTATCATTATCATCGTGGTCCCTTTTCTTTCTGTTTTTGGCAAGTTTCCTACCATGAAGTGGTCCCCCTGGACCTTGTCTCTATTATCTTTTGATGTTAATGCCATACTATTTTTATATCCCACAAGTGAGTGTGATCATTCTATATCTATTCCTCTTCTTATGAAACAAGATAAAGGGGGAAAAATAAGAAGTAAAGCAAGGAAAGCTTTTTAAGAAAGTGGTGTTGGGAAAATCGGTCAACTACATGCAAATGAAAGTGAACTCAGCCCTCTCTAAGACCATGCACAAAAGTTAAATAAAGATGCATTAAAGATATTGACATCAAACATAAAACCATAAGGTACATCGAGGAAAACATAGGCAGAACTCTCTATGACATTTCAGCTTAAGTCAACTTCAAGGATGAAACACCACTGGCCAAGCAAGTCAAAACAAAGATAAATAAATGGACTATATTAAACTAAGAAGCTTTTGTAGCTCAAAGGAATTTCAGCTTATTGGGCGGGTTGGTATTTTCAAAAACCCTCTTCTCTCCTTCCACATAGTCTCTATCAGGGATCCATCCAAATAGATAAGGGACTAGCAAATAAAGAAACATGAACTAAGAGGATTTTCTAAAATATTACAACTGTTAGCATGAGTCATTATGGCCTCTGCAATTATATTAATGCTAGTAAGTTTTTCTCTGTCTCTATTCTGGGAGCATTTTGAGAAGACAGTTGTTTTTCTCTTCTTCCTTTATATCTTAAAATGTTACAGTACACAGCCTAATACTTGGCACAGAGCTCAATAATTTGAGAACAATAATCTATGTCAAGCTATTGGGCAGAGCTTTCATGGAGAGTTCTTAATTATGTTGGAACTTGTTCCTATACTTAAAAGTGCAGTAGTTATTTACTAACTTGTTGGAAAAATTACTACTAAAAAGGCAGCATTATTAAGGCCATAGTAGTTACAACAGATGACTTCTATTACTTGCTATCAGCAACATAATGGAGTGCTTTTGATCTTTAAAATCTTTAAATGACTTCAGATAAATCTTAAAGAAAATTATAATTTATAATAAATATTATTAGATATAATTAATATAATTAATTAAATTTTAGATATGTTGGGTATAATATCTTAGATATAATTTTATTTTATAGTTATTTTGGCTGGAAATATTAGAAATTTAACTTTATAGCTATGAGGACTTGAAGTCTAAAGAGTGGTGGTAAGGTCACGTTAGTTTAATTTGCAAACCTTATTTTCAATAAGGCCATATTAACAGATTTGAGAAAATGAGTATTTGAAGAGAACAGTATAAAGTCAAGGACTATAGTTATTTTAGGTATTTAAGACTAGTCTCACTTATTGATAGAATATTGACAAACTTCTATAAAGATGCATTGAACAGCTTGGCCAATAATGACAGAAGGCAATCTTCTGAATTAAGTGAATAAATTAGATTATTCACTTAAATAATCAATATAAAAATCAATCATCTTCATTTGAGGGTGAGGAAAACAGATTTGGACCACACTGTGGTGCTCAAAGGTTACTCCTTGCTCTATGATTGAAGGTCATATGCAAATCCAGAGGTTGAAGAGGGAGTAAACAGCACATACAAGGCAAGCACCTTAACCACTATAGTAGGTACACAAATATTTGATTAGTTCCAAAAGATTGAGATACTCAAATGTTATTTTGATGAAAGTGGAATTAAACTGGAAATTAATAACCAAAAAATATAAATTCATAGACTTATAAATGCTATAGGCAACACATTCTAATAATTTTAGAATTATTTATTCAACATAGTCCTAATTTCTGTGTCCAAAAATGTATCATAAATAAAATAAACATTTTACCTGAATGTTACGTAAGGACTCTCACATGTATTTTTTAAACTTTTCAAAAATAACATTTGAAATTTCACTAACATTTAAAGTTGAAAATGATTTCATGAAAGATGGTAAGATGACTCTGTCAAATTTCAGACAGATCAATTACCATTATTGGTAATTGATTGGTATTACCATTACCATTATCAATTGCTTGTTTTCAGCACACCCTTGTTTTATTAAATTATTGATGCTTAATAATTCACTTTGGCCACAATAAAAATTTTAAAAAAAGATTTACTGTGGTAAACAGAATTCAAACACTCATTAAGGACTATATTGATGACATGGTAGTTTTGAACATATCAAGTAAAAAAAAAAGAAAGAAAAAAATTATTGATGCTTAAAATGAAAACTTGTAAGAAATTTAAGATATCATACCTCATATAAATGTCAATTCAAAATGGAATAAATATCTTAATATTAGACCTAAATTAATAAAGTTCATTGACGAAAACATACTCTTAGCCTTAGATCTCAAAGACGTTTTCGATGATAGAATGTCAATGGCAAGGGCTATAGCATCAAATCTGAATAAAAAGGACTACATCAAATTAAAAGTTTCTGTATGGCAAAAGTAACACAGGTTAAAATTAGAAGACATCTAAGTAAATGAGAGAAAAAAATTTGCACTCAATACATCAGATAAAGGTTTGATGTCTAGTATATACAAAATACTCATAAAGGTTAACTCCACAAAACCTAAAATCCCCATCAAAAAATTAGGAGAGGAAATGAACAGACACTTCTCTGAGGAACACCAACAGATGATCAACAAAGACATGAAAAATGGTCATCATCACTATCATTAAGAAAATCCGAATCAAGACAACAATGAGATATCATCGTACACCAGTAAGGATGGTATATACCAAAAATACAGGGAACAATCTCTGTTGGCAGGGATATGAAGAGAAAGGAGCTCCCATCTGCTGTGGGAATGCTGCCTGATATAGTCCTATGAAAACAGTATGGAGAGTCAGTACACTCATAATTGAACTGCCATATGACCCATCAACCCCTCTTTTGGGTATCTATCCCCCCAGACAGAAAAATATTCATTCAAAAGGATGTGTGCACAACACTATTCTTTGCAACATTCAGTACAATAGCTAAGACTTGGAATCAGCCTAGATGTCCAATGAGTGGAACATGAAGATGTGGTACATATATACAATGGTTATATAATAGCTCTAAGGAATGATGCAATCATGCAATATGAAGCTACATGGGTGGAACTGGAAGATGTTATGTTAAATGAAGTAAACCAGAAGAAAAACTACAGAATGATATCACTTCTATGTGGTATTTAGGATAACTCCATGAAGAAATGAAATGGTCTAAATGTGAGTTGCCTTGAACATTCTTGGTCTCAACAAGGAGAAGGAAAGAAACTGAATGCAGGAGGAAAAACACAAATATAAAAGGATGGGGATCAGGGCCAAACAGTTTGGGGTCCATTGGTGGAGATTAAAAACAAAGAGATAGAACTAAATATCCAAGCCCACGTCAACAACAATGGAATCAAGAGACCCAAACTCTAACAATCTAAATTTTAAATGGACCTGTTCTACTGGATGGGGCCAAAGGATGTTTGGGATACTTTTCGGACATTGGTGGAGGGAAGTGGACAATGCTGGTGGGTTTGGCCCTGATGCATTCTATGTCTGAAACCCAACTATACAGGACTTTGTAAATCACAATGGCTTCAATAAAATAAAATAAAATAAAAATTTTAAAAATGAGTACATCTACATACATGTTATGGAATTAAATACCTCACACATAGAAAATAATCAAGCCTCTCTGATTGTAATTACTTGTGGAGACTTTAAAGGAGGTTTAGTTTGACCTTTTTTTGTTTGTGTTTATGTTTGGAGTCATATTCAGCAGTGCTCAGAGGCTCCTCCAGTTCTGGGCTCAGGGTTAGGTCCTGGTAATGCAAAGGGGAGGGAGGGGAACAGTGGGAATGGATATGGCATTAGAAATCAAAGCCAGGGGGCTGGAACAATAGCACAGTAGTAAGGCATTTGCCTTGCACGAAGCCTACTGGGATGGACCCAGGTTTGATCCTCATCATCTCATATAGTCCCTGAACCTGCCAGGAGTGATTTCTGAGTGCAGAGCTGGAAGTAATCCCTATCTCAGATGTAGCCCAAAACAAAATAAAAACAAAAACAAAAAAAATAGGAATCAAACTCAGGCCTCTAATATGAAAAATGTATGATCAGCCCAATCGTTGAGATATATTTTCATTCTATTTTGTTGGGCTCACTTGCTTTTGGTTTGAGGTCACACCCAGTACTGACGCGTCTCCTAGTTCTGGGCAAAGAGCACCTAGTGTTGCTCTGAGACTCTGTAGTGCCAAGGATTGTACCCCAGTCTATCATGTGCAAAACATACACTCAGCCTTTTTGTTTGTTTGTTTTGTTTTGTTTTGGGGGGCACACCCCGTGATGTTCAGGGGTCATTTCTGGCTATGCACTCAGAAATCGCTCCTCATTTTGAGGACCTATGGGACGCAGAGGGATGGAATTGCGGTCTGTCTGTCCTTGGCTAGCGCAGGCAAGGTAGATCCTTTACCATTGCACGCCATCGTTCTGGCCCCTACACTCAGCCTCCTGAGCTATCTCTTTAGTCCGAAAGTAATTTTTTATAATCGTTATCATAAATGTGGATCCTGTCACACGTACACATACATACACATTATATCATATGCAATAGACAGCATTCCTTTGTCACAGAAGTTGCTCACCTGTGACTAAGAGCCTAAAGATATGATAAACATTACTAAATATTCAGATTTTTGCCAGTATATATTCATTTCCCTGGAAATGGATCTATACCTTTCATTAGATTCTTCCATTAAATCATGAAACCAAAACCTTAAAACCAATTTAAGCCGTTTAAGGTGTGTTTTTATAATGCCCATTACATTTTATATCCTTTCCCCAGTGAAAGTCTTGAATATTTTGAGTTGATGATTTGGTTCTCCACTTTGCAAAACATTGAGAATAATCGCTTAAATATAAAATATAACCACAGTGATAAAATAACACAGTCTATTTGAGACTCTTAAATTGTTTAAAATTTAAGTAACATGACATTTCTTTACAGAGTTGTTGTTGATTAAGCATGGAAACAGTTTTTTTAATGCTGTCTATGAAACAAAAAACAAATGCAACTCTAACTCTGCACATTTTTTATTTAAAAGTATTCACAAGTGACATGTAAAGTATAAACTTTGGCCAAAAGCCACAGCTAACCATTGTGTTTAAAAATAATGCTTTTAAGCCCAAAGCTATTGAGCAATCAGTTTTTCATTGTATGATTATTCAGTTTAGAATAACACAAAGAAAATCAAGATGGGGGTATATTTTAAATTATGTTTTCTTCTAATAGCCATATCAATTTCTAAAAGAAATCTGAAGAAAAATTATGAGTAGTTTACAAAAACATAATCCAATTAGACTGAAGAGGAGTCTTCTATTAAGATGGACAAGAAAATCGTGCTATAGGCAGTTTGGCTAGATGTCCAGAAGTAAAATTAATGGAGTAGATTTGTACCATGAGAAATTATTCCACACATATGTTCTGAATGCTTCTGCTTAGATTAATGTTTTCCTGAAAATAAAACTGGTTTCTATCTAGTTCTGTTCAATTAAGGAAGCTATCAAGATGAAACTACAATAAGCAATGCATGTTGTCCTTTGTGGAAAAAATAGGAGAGTTTTTCTAGAGAAATAAATACCAAATGTGCAAATTTCCTTGGAAATTCTTTTGGGGGGGCCATACTTAATAATGGTACTCAGAAATTAGTTGTGGCTCTGGGGCTCTATTTGGGGAACCATTTGGCAGAAAAACCATTTGAGATGTTAGGGATAAAAGCAGGCACAACTGAGTGGAAAGTGAACTCCCTATACACTTTACTACCACTTCTGCCAAAATAACTCTTTGGAGTCTAACTACATACATTGTATGTATTTGTTTTAGCCTCTATGACAATGGATAATGAAACCTCAAAAAATCATTTTTCAGTGTCTTGATATTTGTCAATTTTATAGTACATTAAAGATTCATTATTTGATATCCCACTGAAATATATCCATACATATGCATATATATATTCAGTCACTGAGTAAAATGCTATGCCACTTACCATTAACTACAATGCTAACAATAAACTTTGAATCTAATTCTGTCTTGAAAAGATTTAGTAAGATGTACATAAATTGATCATATTGAAATGTTGGTAATTCGATTTCAGATTAGGGCAGTCTGGAAATCACATTACAATAAAAAATGACTTCTTTAAACTCAAAATTAAAGTTAGAAAATCAATTTTCACATTGTAACGTGAAGTCTAGACTTCACTTTAGGGTTTCATTAACTGTAGTCAACTTAATTGTACAGTATCTGGTATCTGGTCTCAGACAGGTCTCCTGATCCCACCACTAAAAAAGAATCAAAGCCCAGTTTCAGTATCTCACCTTGGCACTAATTCTTTTTCATTTTATGCAAGAACTTTTGTTTTTACATTAATACTCAATCAAATATTACTACAGGGATATTAGTATATACAAATAAATAAAAGGCACTCTCTCCCCACCAAGTACCTCAATGTAGGAATTTTAAGACATTTTCTAAATATTTATCTTTTATAGAAAATTGGCATCACATCAAATGTTACTCTCGTAGTCTCTTTTTCACTTAGCAATTTTATTAAAGAAATACTGGTTCTTCAAGATAATTTATGTGTAATTCTTATAGTATTAATTTCAATTAACTTGATTCAATAAACACAAGCATGTCTAACTGTCGAGGAGCAAAACAACAACAAATACAAACCTTAAAACAAGTTCTTTCTTCTTCCAAATACACCTTTTCTGAAATTATCCATTATAAAATAATTTTAAATAACTTTGTTAAATCTTTAATTACCTTAAAAATGTATGGTTACTGCAGTGATATAGCAAAGATGTAGAATTCTAAAGTGAAAGTAGATTTTAAAACATTAATTATACCATAAAGATATTAGTAGCTATAAGGAGAAAATATTGGAAATACAGGATGCTATTATTCTGAATAATGAGTTCAGCTTTACCTTGTAAAAATATAAAAAACAAGAGGGTCATTACAGCCATATATATTATGTATATGTTATTGGTGGTAATAAAAATAATACAATGTCATATATCTATGCAGAATACAATAAATAAATTTACATATTAAAATACTAACATAATAAGGTACATATGAATGCAACTAAAGTAAAATACAAAATGTTTTTAGTCTTTTCTTTTATGTAAACTCTTAGAAGAAAGCAATTTTTTATTGATTTGGGATTTAGCATTGGTACAAATTTCTTGTCATCTTTTTTCCAAGACATTAATTATTTAAATAAATTACCAACAAATTACTTCTAGCTAAGAAATAAGAAGTTAATAATTGAGAAGGTGATATTTTTCTTTAAATCTCCTTCCATCCTTGGTTTATCTCTTGACCAAGAACTGACTTTGTTATACAAGTGCATAGCCAGTAATGAATTAGCTACAGAGCAAGTATAACATAAAAATTCTTAAAAAAAAACAGTAAAATATTTTTCTTGGAAAAAAGTTGTCTTTCTATCAACATCTCCAAAAATGAATACAAACATTTTTAAAAAAAAATCTTTCTTATATGTTTATAGTAAAATCTGGTCACTTAAAAGACAAAATAATAAAACTATTAGCGAACATGATTTATTCTGTAATCTCATGGGTTCTGAATTGTATACACCAACGTGGGTTCCACTTGCCTAACAAAAATATTTCACAGAAATCTACTAATGATGCTGTTTTATTAGTTTTCTACTAATAATCTGAAATTTTAAGATCCATCTAAAGATGGTGGAGATTTCTATAAATTTAATTGCTTCATCACTACGAATCACTGATAAACGTCTTCCCTGCTAAGCATCCTGTTTACCATTTCCGAAATTAAATAAATTAATTTTATGAAATCATCTTGCAATAAAGATGGTCCCTTTCCCAACCCACATATTCTTATAAAAATTTAACAAGAAATATTTTAAAGCATCTCGTCAACATTGTTTTTACAAAGCAACTGTTGGCTATAAACAATCTTTTAGCTCTCAAGGAGATTCAAGATACTTCAAAGACTTAATTTAAACCCTCTAAATCCAGGTTGTTCTCTCCATTTTCTAAAACATATCATGTTAAATAAAATGTTTCAAAACAAAGCATTTTAAGTTGTGCACTTAAAAAAATAGCTTGACTAATCTCACGCTAACAAACAGCAATTCTGGAATTTGCATTTTTACTAACATCTCTAAAAAGGATTTTTATAAAAGCAAGTATTTTTATTATTTTTATATAAATATCTTTCCATTTATTTACAGAAATAACATATCTTTCCAGGATAATATATTAACATATTCTGATACGTCTTTATAAAAAGGAAATTTCTCACAAAGCAGTTCTTACAGAGATGTGATTACTCTTCTTATCAGGAAAGAAGTTGATCTGTTTTCTATTAGTACATTCTATGAGTAGTGGCAAGAAAAAACAAATAAAGATCATCTTGATAATTATTAGATGTTTGTATAAGTATTAACTCCAATAATCATGTGACTGAAGTTAGTTACTACTTAGTGCTTCATAATTTTTTACGATCCTACTTGAATAATTTATAAAAGCATATACAATGGTGGTTACTTATTTTAAGCTAACTATCACAGCTACAGTATATATTTTTCATAAATTTTATGTTATAATATAGACCAAATTTACTCTGGTAAGTGTGGACTTTTAGAAATAAAAGATATCACAATTTTTAGTGTAGTATTTTTCTTAATTCACTAGAAATAGTCAGTTGAACCACATAAATAATATCTCAGGTCCTCACTGTTCTTCCACTAATTATAAAAACTCTATGCAATAATAATTTATTATTTCTTGTTTTAGTGCATATTTTAAAATTTTTATGACCAAGAATGATACAGTTAGTTCTTTCATAGTTCACTTCCTCTAAAAAAAATTATAGTTCTTACAACTAACTGAACACATTCCACTCAGTTCTGAAATTTAAAAATAAAAGAAGCAAATGTTTTCATTCAATTGTTAACATGCTAACTCTACTGATGCATGCAATGTAACAGAAACTCTAGGAAACATGAAAATGTCTCATTTTCTCAATGAAATCAGTAATCTCCTCAGAGTTTATGTAATACACAGGAAGTGATAAGAACTCAACTGAATACTGAAGAGAGAGCCATGTAAAATGTAGCTATAATGTGAGGTTATTTCCAAATAAAGGCACAACAGTATTTATTTCTTGTTTTGTGCTTCTCTGTATTTTCTTTATTTTTCAAAATGACTAAAATGTGCCTATTTAAAAAAAAAGGGGGGGGGCGGGAGATAGCATGGAGGTAAGGCGTTTGCCTCTCATGCAAAAGGTCATCAGTTCGAATCCCGGTGCCCCATATGGTCCCCCGTGCCTGCCAGGAGCAATTTCTGAGCATGGAGCCAGGAGTAACCTCTGAGCACTGCCGGGTGAGACCCAAAAACCAAAAAAAAAAAAAAAAAGTTAGTTCAAATTATAATTTCCAAAGTTCCAAGAGTTTGTGGCAGATTTCTTAGTCCTATTCTTAAACACACATGGATTAAAAAAAAGTATGAGGCCACCATTCTATTAGACAAAAAATTAATAATCAAATGATATGTTTAAGTAACAGCTGTTACTAGAATACAGTATCTATAATAAAAACTAAGTCTAGTGTCTTCCATAGTAAATTTAACGCTTTGGCTTTTTCTTCTTTATTTCAAAGTAATAACCCAAATCAAAAAACTTCTATGTCTAGTTTTGTTAGTTACTATCGAGACAAGATTAAATTCTTCAGTGGTATGTGTGTCACACTTAGTTATATATCTGTGTACACAATAATTATTTCAAGTAGCAATGGTTGACATTTTCTTTTCTTTTCTCTTTTTTTTAGTTTTTGGGTCACACCCAGTGACGCTCAGGGGTTACTCCTGGCTATGCACTCAGAAGTCACTCCTGGCTTCGGGATCGTCCTAGGCTAGCGCAGGCAAGGCAGGCACCTTACCTCCAACGCCACCGCCCAGCCCCCAATGGTTGACATTTTCAGCCGATCCTTGTTATATAGTGACAATCTACACTTCAGTTTATACAACAGATACTTTATATAGTTCACGATTGATTTAAATACTCTCAGACCAGGTACCTACAATAGAAAGCTCAGCTTTTTTGCCAGCACATGTTTAAAATTAAAAAAATTAAACTAAAACCTGCTTACCTAGATTATCAAAGAGTATGCCCAATTTCTGTTAGATGACATGTTCAAAGTTTATGATACCATAAAATTCATTTCCACATTTATTCTTTCATTAATTCACTTTCTTGGTGCCTTTTAAGTTTCACTGCTACAAGAAGTAGATCATCTATTCAACAGTCTAGAAAGTGACTCATATTCCACTAATGTCACATACTTATAATAAGATCAATTATTATAACCCATTCTGAAGTCAACTTTTCAAGAAGTCACATGTTGTATAAAATGTAAGTAATGTGGAGTTAAATATTTCTGTATAATTGGAAAAATAAGCATGTATAGCCACAAAGGAAAAAGTATTGACATACTAAGAGAAAGTACAGAGGTTAAGATGATTTCCTTGCATATGGCTAATTCTGGTACCATCCCTGGTACTGCAGTGTCAGCTTAACACCACTAAATGTAAT
>PVKC010016548.1:0-20724 GCA_004027635.1 Crocidura indochinensis
TAACATTATTGGCTGGTAGTGGGACACAGTGGGGTATTATGTTTTAATACTCTAGATTTTGTTTTATTTATAATTCCACTCCATTATATAGTTTTGTTCTATCTAATTTGCTGCTCTTTAAATCACAACTCAAATTTCCTTCATCATTTTTCCTGACTCTGCATTCTGGAAGCACTCCTGCTAAGCACAGATGACCATATGGGATGCTGAGGATGCAATCATGGTTGACTATATACGAGGTTGTTGCACTCTATACACTGTGATATCTCTCTAATCACCCAAAACAAGTAACCTCCACTTGTGGAATAAAATCTCAGTCCCTCATGTAAAAAGGGGGAATTACTAACCATAAAAGTAACAAGGAGCACCTTTACATACTCCTCTAGATGTTTATCCCCTCATACTAAAAGCATTCACACATAGTCTATATGTCTTCTGTCTATTCTTACTTGCAATATTTTATTCTAGAAACAATAAATTACTGAGAAGGTACTAATTAGACTTTTTGGTTACCTTTTAGGAGTATTGGATGGCTGTTTTTTATATATTCGATAAATTTTCACTGGCTAAATTGATGTATTAATTTAAGTAGTGAACAAATGATTTATTGTATCTGATTTCACTGGGTCTGGGAATCCCAAGAAGAACTAGGGCGCTTGGGGGACTCATTTGCAATTCTTGGCCAACGAGGATTCAAACATATGTCTTAACTGCCATACTATCTCCTTAACCTGTGCATCTAATTCATTTTTCCTTCATCTGTTTCTTAGATCTAACAGGATGTCACATATGAACACTCAGTTTTGAGCTATACCAGGTAAAATCCAAAAAGAAACTTTGAATCAGAATTATAGAGTGAAGGAATCTTCATCAGGACACTTCTTGTATTGTTTACAAGGCTAGGCATTTCTCTGTCTCGGCACCTATGAGAGTTCTTATTAAATTTCGACCTGGAAAACAGGTTAACTGGTGAGTTGGAAGATGATGGAAGAAAAATGACCAATTCATTGATGTTTGTCGTTTTTATTTGCAATACTTTAGGTCCAAGTTCAAACTATATTATTTTTACACTCAAGACACAGTCATGCACAATCCATATTTCAATTTTCTATTGCTTCACCACAATGTAAAATATTTCCAACAATATTGGAAAGAAAAAAAGTGTAAGGTCAGATGCTGAGGTCAGAAGGATGGAACCATGCCAGCAGCAGGTCTACAAAGGAAATAACTTAAAAATCAAACAAAAAATCATAAATACTCTCAATTCAAAGTTTACAGAATAAGTTCACTACACATGATTTACATAGAACACATTTTAACCAAAGTAATTCACAGCCAATGGGATACAATTCTGAAAAACAATGATAATGCAGACCTTCAATCTGTTTATTTTGAGCTGAATATTTTGAGAATAATTCCAGCAGACATCAGCACCTTATGATCTTTGGTTTCTTCTGCCTGCTGATGTTCTGAGATATCATCACTAATGAATACAGCATATGCGGGTCCATAAAGCATACCACACACAAGCACACACGCTGAACTTGAAATTTGGACTCAGGGCGCGTCGGCACTCTGTTAGAGGGGACCATTCACTGACTTTCAATTTACTGTCTTCATAACAGCAGATACAGAACTATTCAATCGCTGAAAGCAGTCATCAGAAATGGTATCTTTGGTTCCTAACAAGTCAAACTCTCAACACTCCTTCATGCTCATCGCATGGAATTACTTTTCCATTTCTCTCTGCAACCTAGATCCTAGTGCCGAAATCCATTCTTAATCGTCCCAATTATGAAGATGCCAACGTGTGCCATGATTATGTAAACTCTATGAAGCCCCGCACTGCTTTCTATGAGAAGAGGGAGGCAAGCACAGTTCATTCTAAGCAAATGTGTATTTCTGGCCTAGTAGCAAAGAGTTGCCACGGCTTAATAAAATGAAAATAAGAACTAGGAACACTCAACAGAAAATGACTTTAAACAAAAGCAAAACAATTATGAAGGACTTAGAAGACTGCCATAATTTTTACCAATATTCCCTAGTATCATTCATTTTACTTTACTTGAGCTTTTTTCTTTGTTTGTTTGTTTGTTTTTGGACCACAGCTGGTGGCTCTCAGGGGTTCCTCCTGGCTCTGCGCTCAGAAATCACTCCTGGCAGGCTTGGGGGACCATATGGGATGCCGGGAATTGTACCTGGGTCCATTCTGGGTCGGCTGCGTGCTAGGCAAATGCGTTACCGCTGTACTATAGCTCCGGCCCGATTTTACTTGAGTTTTTAAAAAAATTATTTTAGTTTGACCATAGCTGAAACATAGCAATTGTCAAATATAAAAAGTGACCTGTGATATCACAATATTAGAGCTCTGGGGAAAACCTTAGAGATCTAGATGAATGCTATTATTTTTTTTTACAGATAAAGAAACAGACAGGAGAACCTTAAGTGACTTTCTCAGTGTCAAAAAATAAATTAGTAATAGTATCTATATTAGAATCTAGGCCTTCTTACACCTAAGGTAGTATTCCTTCTATTATATGACTGATCACTTAAAATTGCTGTTGATTTTTTCTTAGATACTAAATCAGGTGAACATGCTAACTTGCTTACTGATGATGTTTTATAGTATTCACCTGATGCAGCTTTCAATGACTGATGGCACTTACCAGCTTCTAAAGTTATTTTGCAATTTAACTATTGTGTATGGCAGTAAATGCTGCATGTCGTATTATAGTTCATATATTTTTACACAAAGGGTGTACACATGGAGATTCTATCAGTTTCTACATCTGCAGAGTTCATTAGTATGGTTTAATATTCAACATTCCTAATGCGCAAAAAGTTGGGAAGTCTTTATTTGATCGCCTAAAATTGTTTGAGATCAGAAAAATAAATCCTGGGCCAGAGATCGTACGCTGGGTAGGCAGTATGCCTTGAATGTGGTTGACATAACTTTGATCCCCAGCACTACATATGATCCCATTTACCCTTCTCAGGAGTGATCCCTGAGCAGAGTCAGGAGTAAGCCCTAAGCACTGTTGGGTGTAGCCCAAAATAAAAAATAGCTAAATCTGAACAAAAGAAAGATTATATCAGAAACAAATCTCAAAGGAAAATTTCTTCCTAAAAATATTGATATTTTCCAAGTCCCACTCTTAAGCCACACACAAATATATGCTTAGAATTGTACATGATGTCCACTGTAAATCCCAATTTAATTAAACTGTCAATTTAGAAAATGGTGAATTTTAGCTCTCTAGCTCAGATAAGGGAGAATACATCAGTAGACATCAGTAGCCATGTATTTTTTAACTGAACATTTACTGCAAGTAGTTCAGAAATGGGCCATGTATCCAAATGGAGAATGCCAATGTTAATGCTCTAACAAGTATTTTTATATTGAGAATGATCAATAAAAAGCTTGTGAGTTCTCTGGTTATAAGATCTACTCCTGGTGTAAAGGAGGAATAGCTTAGGACACTCTTCATTATGAAACTCTACACTTGGTGAATTAGCCAAGACTACTTCTCTTGGTAAAAAGACTCTTTAAAAAATAAATAAAAAGCAGACTACTGCATACGGCTTATAATCAATCAGTGTACAAATAACATGGAGGCCATCTTAAGCCTGTTGACAGTACCATGACTGAAGCAAAGGTTATTAGAAATTAGAAATATTTCTTTTAGTTTACAGCAACTTTTAACTGTAAGCCATAACTTCAATGGAATCCAATGACTCATGCCAACTGACCATTAGGATAATTCTTCCTGAATGACAAATATATCTTGTCAGACAATAAAACGATGAGAGCTGGGGATTTTATGCTCCTTTCCTCCAAAACTCAAGCTGAAAATATGTTCAAATAACCTGGAAAGGTGACACTTGAAACGATGTCTTAAAGAAAACTAACAAATATAAATCATCCAAATTGAAGAAACAAAAGTAAAAACCTTGGTGCCTTACCAAAGCTGAGGACAGCCAATTTGAAAGCAGAAGGACATATTTGGAGTTATAAGAGCAACATCTCCCTTGCTTAATTTATAGATAATAATTCCTTTAAGAAAGCATGTGCCATACCCGAGTGTGTGCCAACCTCAGCACCCAGGCAAAGATAAAGCTTATGTAATAATTGGAACTAGCAAATATCTGTGCCCTGCATGCTCTGGGCTCATGGCTAGAAGGCATATGCTTCTGACATCTTCTCTATATTTTTATTCTTCCCTTTCTGATGTTTATTATAAAAACAATATATAGCAATATCAAAGAAATTTTGAAAGAGAATTTTTTATGATCCCATCACCTTGACAGGGCTGATTTCAGTTAACTGTGTTCCAGTCTTTGCCATATGCATACTTAATAGACATAAGTTTTAATCCGTGTTTGTTATTTGAAAGTGATTTTTATAGATTCTCTCTGAGAACAGGCAGCTTCATTAGAAATTAAAAAAAACCCATTGAGCAAAGAAATATAATTACACAACCTTAAGCTGAGAAAAACCCTTTATAAACAAACATCTCAAACTATCCAAAATTATTATACAGATGACAGGAAGCAATTTCATAATTTTTTTAGTAATGGAATGTGCTTCATAGGGGAGAGATAAATGGGCGGACTCAGGTGGTCAAACTCAAACATTGGGAAGGGGTAATTCACAAGCTTGAAAGAAATCTGAGTAACACAATTGAGGAATAGTCAAGTTAAATCTTACGGGACTTGGCCATCCAGTAGCCAAAATGGAACATGGACACAGAAATATTTACAATGACACAGACAAGATCAGCAAGAACAAAGTCATTGCCCAACATGGTGACTGATTGGAGGGGATTGTTTTATACAAAACTCCTCAATGAATTATGACAATGCACTAGATCCTTGCTACATTAATGTTTTTTTCTTTCTTAAATAAATAATCTCTGCTGTGCTTCTCACCCTTCCCTGACTTTCACACTGCCTATTCTTCCTTATCCTTTCTTGTGACATTTTGGAATCAACATTCAAAGGTGTACCTTCATTACTTCAGGCCACACTAGTAACTTTAAAGTTCTAGATAGACTCACCTATGCCAAGTTAAGGTAAAATAAATGCCAAGAAAAGGGACTAAATTCTCAACCATCAGGAATCCAAATTACTTAAATGTACCAATGTGAATCTTGTGGCATCATTTTGGCAGGAGAAACAGCTTCTCTTTAACACTTATTAGAAATATACATAGTTCTCCAACAAGGGGAAGGGTCTTCAGAAGCTGTTCTCTTTTAACATTTTATATATGTATAAATTTGTAAGGGTAAATCCCATCAGGGTGTGAAATCACAAGATCTTGTATTAATGAGATGAACTGAAAGTATAAAGGATAGTTATTTCTTATGCCTCCGATATTCTAGAGGATCCCGTCTACAAAAGCAAGGCATCTAAGAGATGCTAATTGCTCAATAGGGTTAACCATTCAGGTTAAGGAGATCTCTCCACTAGTCAGGCATAATTATCAACATACCAAATTCTATTAGCATTCTAGTGTTTCAGTTGAATTCCCTGAATCTATGAGAAAAAAATAAAACTTTCTTGTGATAAAAATTAATCTCTATGTCTCACATTAGAATAGTGTGGCATTAAATTTTTTTACCCAGTTAATTTTTTTTAAATTATAACACAGTATGCTTCAAACAACTATAAATAATATTACAACTGTGTTTTTTCACATTTGTTGTTTTATATACTGCAAATATTTTGGGGAGGGATTAATCCCCTCCCACATTTCATAGTTTAAGAAAACAATAATAAAACAGAAAATCCACCAAAGGTGTCATCTCCTCAAAGTAAACTTATGTAGCATATATAGTTAGAAGAAATGCTATAAAGAAAGTGCTTTCGTATTAAGAAGTAAATGGATGGTTAGATGAAAGGTGTATCTCAAAAGGAGAGAACCCATGTCATTGATCTATTTCATATTTTTATGAAGTACATATCAAGAAGCCCTCTATAACACAAAATATTAGCACTTAGAAAGTTTAGAGGACACGTTTGTAGCATTTATAAACTGACAATACCTTCAAAAGAGAAGCATAACCTTTCTACATAGAAATATTCCTATTATTTTTCTGCGTTCAGAAGACTCAGGAAGTGCCAACTATTGGATCTGTAATAAATCTTTATATGGTGAAATAGCTGCAAGCCACAAAAGGAATTTGGTTACTGATATTTCTTGGAATATATTATTGAAAACCCAAATTACCATCACTGAGAATTTAAGGGTTTGTATAAACATAGTTTTGAATTAAAAATACATAGAAGTCTGAGCATACTATATCCTAAAACATACTTTTTGAGATAGAGGTAAAATATAAACAAGAACTTATAGCCAAATCTTGATTGCAATGTAGTCTTCACTGACCGTCCATTTTCATACAGAGCTTAATACTATAAAATTTCTGTACTATTGACATTTTCCTAATTAAATTTCCTTTATAGTCACACCAAATAGTGCAACTCCCAGAACAACAATATTGTAGGTTATTTTTGAGTGCGTTTGGGGCTAATGTAGTACCCGTGACTGAATCGAGGGTTACTGCTTGCAAAGTGTGCACTCCAGCCATTGAACCTCCTCTTCTTTTATCATCTTTATTAACGTATTAAATACTATAAAGTGTTCAAAGAACACAATTTTACTACACCCAGTGGCACTCAGGGATCACTGCTGATCAGGGGACCATATGAGATGTCAGGGATTAAACTCAGGTCAGCTTCATGCAAGGCAAGCAACATACCTGCTGTTCTATCACTCTAGCCTCCAGAAATCGTTTTAATCTTCAAAAATATTACCTAATAATTTCTACTGATACAATAGCAAAGAGCAGATTAATGGTATCTTGATGCATGTTTTTATACTGCCCAATAGGATTTCATTATTTCATACTTATCTTGCTTTCCTTTACGCTCTCAGAAAAAAATTTAATTTTGTTTAAATATGGTTTTTCCTAGAAACATTTTTTAGGTTTAGGGACCTGGACTAACCCAACAGGAGTTACAATTTTTGTGTACCTTTATCAAGTATCAGAAGATGAACAAGTTGGCTTATATAAAAAGATAAACTAGCTTTTGTCAACATGAAAATGTTGGTTTACAGGATTTCACCATTTGAATTCTATTTAAATATGTAGGTTTTAAAAAGCTTTTCCTGAGCACACATATTACCCTCTGCATTGGATAGCGTCAGAGAAACCTTTTCCCAATATAAATGCAGAAAAATAGGTACACAAAACAAGCCACCACTTAAGAAGAATACAAAAATGCAGTTTCTATTAGGACATGGACTTCCACGAGTTCACACAGTACTGGTTCTGGTGTGTGTTTTTTGTTTGCTATTTTTATTTCATTTTATTTTTCAATGTGTTGACCTCTTTTTGAACACCTAATGACAATGCAAGTGAAAAACATCACATTGGGTAAGGAATTCCGAAGGAGGTTTAAATGCAAGAGGGGCTACTCTAACTTAAAAACAAACACAGCACTATGAAAAGGAAATGTGCATCTTTGAGAAATATTGTTCTCCAAAGTGTATGCACGAAATGAGGGGATTCACTACTGGCTCTTTCGCTTCACGGTACAAGTGACTCTTCTCTAGCCACTTCAGCATTGCTGCCCTGTTTGGCTGCAATTCAGACATACAAATAAATCACAGAATCCAAGGGAGTAGGAAAAAGGCTTATACGAAGTATCTACTCATTTGATAGTTAAAGAACTCCCACCCATTTGACTGTCATTGTCTTCCATATTTCTTTCAGCAGAGTTTTATTTCAGCCTTACGCAGGAGGGTGATGGTGTGGGGCAAGGTTTGCAGTTCTAGCGGCTGCTGTTCTTGATTGCTTCCTTTGCAGCTATAATCAGAGGTGTCAGGCTGGATAGAGGCTTGGCTAATTTTAAAAATGAATGCTGAAAAAATAAAAAAATGAGTTATTACTGAAATTCTTTTCTGCAACAAGTATACTGCCTTACGTTAGCAAACAGCCCTTTTGCATGAAAATGCATTCTGAACATCCATTTAAATACTCAACTTTTCAAACACCTTTGACCTTCATGTCGTGAAATCTGGAGGCCACCTGTCAGAGCTGGAAACTCAGAGTCAAAGTCTTCTAAAATTTTACTGTGTTGGCAACAGTGTGACTTTTGGGATTTCATAAATAGATGAATTTACCTGAAACAACTCAGAGGTATATTAAATACCCCCTATGGTATTTAATATAAGTGAATATAATTTTCTTCTGGAAGGAAGGAAGGGAGGGAGGGAGGTAGGAAAGGAGGAAGGAAAGAAGGAAGGAAGGAGCGAAAAGAGAGGATGAAGGAAAGAGAAAAATAGAAAGAAAGGATAGAAGAAAGAAAAAGCAAAAAGAAAGAAAAAGCAAAAAGAAAAAGAGAAAAGAAACAGAAACAGAAAAGAGAAAGGAGAAAGAAAGAAAAAGAGAAAGAAAGGTAGAAAAGAGGTGTCCATTTTTCAAGGATTTGTGAAATTCTTTCCTGTTCTGAGATATTTCATAGAATATCTAATCAATCATAGCATTTACTAGTTTTAGTAATTGCAGTTTGAATTGTTTTTATATAGCCTTCTATCATGTTTTCATTAACCAAAAATTCAATGTGAACATACAGAGGGCAGAAACTATAACTTGAACGTGTTTGAATTACCCACTACACTGAAATCTTATAAAGAGACGTTGTTCAATAAATGTCAATCAACCTGACAGAGAATTAAGATACACCATATGCAAATACTGTGTCTTTTTCCCCCAATACTTCTAGTGGTTTGGCACAGAGCTTTCTTCTTTTCTAACTTCTAAAATCTACAGACAATAGTAGGCTAGAATCCAAGAAGAGTTATGTGTATTTAATGCAAATAGAAGTTATTTCTTACATGACTGAAATATTCAATAAATAAACTATTGGACTCAAATCCAAAATGAGTTTTGCAGTAGAAATCTAACTGGTTTTATTAAAATATTGTTGATGAAGAAATTAACTAGATAATTGACTTAATTAATATATATCTATTATAAGAGAAACCGTATTTTCATTTATCATTGGAGCAAAGTGTAAAAGAACATTGTGAAAAAATACGTACGTGTGACATAGGAAGATATGGAAGTTGTGAAATGAGGTACTCAAAAGCTCATATTTTCTTTTATTATTTGTGACTAAATTAATAGAACCTCTATAATATTTTATATTTTAAAATCCTATGAGAGCCTAAGAGAATGCTCATAAGTAGTCAAAAGAGAACTTTATATACAACTTCATCTGTTCCAAATCAGTTGATCCTAAATATGAAGGGGAGTTAGAATATTTTTCTTTTTCTTTTTTAATAATTACTTTAAGAACTGTGATTACAAAATAGTTCATAATTGAGTTTCAGTCATAGAATGTACACCAACATTCGCCAGAGCACTTTTCCCACCACCAATGTCCCCAATCTCTCCCTCCCTATCACCCCAACATTCTCCGGAGCATGCATTTTGCTTCACTTTCTCAGGCTCTCTCTTTCCCTTTTTGACACTGAGGTTTAGCACGTACAGTTAATGAAGGGTGTTCCCCCTTCCCCAAGTTCCTGTTTACTCACACCTGGGCGGGGCTGCTGTTGAGAATTGGGAATAATAGGGCTGGCTGGGGGAGGAGATAGGACAGATGTAGCAAAGATGGATAGAGAGCAACTTGAAGGAGGCTGCCTAAAAAAGCATAGCATAGGGGCAGAGCAATAGCACAGCGGTAGGGCATTTGCTTTGCACGCGACTGACTCAGGACGGACTCCCATTCGATCCCCGGCATCCCATATGCTCCCCCAAGCCAGGAGCAATTTCTGAGCGTATAGCCAGGAGCGTATAACCTGGAGCCTCACTGGGTGTGGCCCAAAAAGCAGTAAATAAATAAAATCTTTTATTTTCTTATATTCCACATAAGAAACAGCTTATTCTATGCCAATCCCTCTCCCTACAATTCATTTCACTCAGCATAATACTCTCAATATCCATCCATGTATAAGCAAATTTCATGACTTCATTTCCCTAACAGCTCCATTGTGTGGACTACAGTTTCTTTAGTCATTCATCTATTGAAGGGCGTTTTGTTTCCAGGGTCTGGCTATTGTAAATAATGCTGCTATGAATGTAGGAGTGCAGTGGGCATTATTGTATTGTGTTTTTGTGATCCTAGGGTATATCACTAAAAGTGGTATTGCTGTATCATATGGGAGCTCATTATCCAGTTTTTTGAGGAATCTCCATATTGTTTCCCAAAACGTCTGGACTAGATGGTATTCCCATTAACAGCGAATGAGAGTCCCTTTCTCCCTACATCCAAGTCAGGAGTGGTTGTTGTTCTTGTTCTTTGTGATGTGTGCCAGTCTCTGTGGCATGAGAAATCTCATTATTGTTTTGATTTGCACCTCTCTGATGATTAGTGATGTGCCCTTTGGCCATCTGTATTTCTTCCTCGAGAAAATGTTTATTTATTCTCCCCATTTTTCATGGTACTAGATTTTTTTTCTTATTAAGTCTAAAAGAGTGAAGAATACTTGTTTTCTTTTGTCTTAGTGTGACTCTGTCTCTAGAGGAATTTAGAAAGCAAGAAGAGTAGGTTTTCTTGGTCTGTTGTTTATAACAGACTTAAACTGTGATTACAAATATTGCAACTTCAGTTTTAATTATCAACTCAAAGTCAGATAAAGAACAAGTTGTTTACATATACTGCAGACTTTTTGAGGCAAATATATGGAGATGTAAATAATACATGAATCAATATAAACAAACATCTAACTTGGAAATAATACCTAAGTATAATCATAATGCATGTACCAATCTCAGAGAGCCAGGGCAATGACAAATAGTTATAGAGACACTCACCATAAGGCTGTAATCTAGTAGACAATCACATGGACAAATTTAGATGGAAAAGCTCTCTATTTAATGATATTTTGTAAATTGTCCCCCCCCTTTTTTTTTACCTGCAAAAGCTCCTTGGCAGATCCTCGCCTATCCACATCCATCTCAAGACAGCGATTTAAAAAGTCACGGAATACAGCTGAGAGTCTCTCTGGATTCTGAAGCTCTGGAGTTCCATTTGTGGCTATCAAATATAATGCCTAGAGGGAAAAAATAAAAAAGTATACCCAACCCATGCATTATTAGACGGTGGGTGGGCACAACAGATGTAAATACTGTTCTTTCTGACTTAAACTCTGAGTTTCAAACATTCATTTTTCAGAGAATGGCACTGACATATTTCAAAGTGTCTATATTTAGAAATGATCATTTTGGCAGTATGGAGGAGATAGGAGTATTTAGGGGGAAATTGAAACAAGAAGCCTGTACTCTGAAAGTAATTCCTTTTAAACTCCACATATGATACACATATTATTGGCCACCTAAGGAATGAAAACAAGGGAATTTCTGTGGACCTGTGACTCTAAAGGGTTTCAGAATCTAGATATACCAAATTATGTTGACCTGACTATAACCTCTAGAAGGCACAGCTAGAAAGGAGACAGTAATTTACATTTTATCTTGTTTGAAGATACTTTAGCATACCAATGATGAAAGGAGTACAGTCTAAATTAGAGACGTGCAAAGATTCATGAGTTGGAATTCCTAAGGAGACAAATCGTGGGGCAGCCAAAGGACTCAAATACTTTTGGGCTGTGGCCACTGATTCTCTCTAGACTTTCATTAGATTTATCATCAAAGTGCACTTATAAGAGTAAATATAAGACAAATCGGCATTAAAAGTCCCAGAGCCCATCAATTATGCATCCTACTGTAAAATAAGCTTCAATATATCTCTGAGCTCTTCATTGTAAAGTGCCACCGTTGAGACACACTTGTGCTTGCGAAATCAAATGCCTCAGTCTTCAAGAAAGTCAGACCTTGGATCCAATGAATTTACAATAGGAAACCGATCTAGTAAGAGCTCTTTTGAGGGGCAGAGGCATCCAAGTTGTGTTCAAGAGGCCAAAAGCCCTGCCAGGTGATTCTCAGCCAACGAGAGATCAAAGTTGAATACAAGAGTCTGAGAAAGCAGTTCTGAGAATTATTCAGGCTACCCCTAGGGCTTCATATAGCAATGATGGGGGACATGGGATCAAATTGAAACTGACCATTTGCAAGGCATGTACCTTAGTCCCTGTTCTACCTCTCAGAAAGTTTTCAAGGGCTCTTGTCAAAAAAAAATCTGGGTATTTCTTATTTTTCTATCTTTGGCAAATATTTCAAGAGAATTAAGTATGGATCCAATACATTAGACATTGAAAATACAAATATTAGAAAATATTTTTTCTTTTCGAAGATCACACACTAAGTGAGGGAGGATGAAGTATAATTAATTACAGTGCATTGACACTGAGCTAGCAGGGTAAGTAGCAAGGGCAAAGTTAAGTACAAGGATGAAAAATTGAGACCATTGCTCAGTGAAAGTTGAACAGAGAAAGATAAAATTGGAACAAGGACTGAAGAAAAGGAGCATTTTCCCTGAAAGTATCTGCTGACCTCCCTTGGTGAAGACTAGAAAACATTCCCCCTTCTAAATTTGCCCAAGATTCATGTGACATTTTCTTGTCACCATAGATTCTAATACTATTACTAAATAAGTATTCCTAATAAAGCCTATTTCCAGGACAGTTTGCTTCAACCAGGAAGTTACTAGTTCTCTTTTCTGTAAACTCCTGTAGATGTTATTTAGAAAGGATTAGGAGGAACTCTTTATTCAGCGGCCATCAACATCAATATTCACTAAGGATTGTTAAAAAATAGATTTTGCTCATTCCAGAAGTTGCAATTCAATAAATGAAGAGAATACAACATAACTAAATTCTAGAAAGCCCCTTGATGCTAATGTTGTTTCTTCCAGGATTACATTTTGCAAACTGTTTTAATCCAGGGGTTTGAAATATCTTGATCTTACTGGAATCACCTGGAGAACTTTTAAGTTTTTAATGTTTTATCATATTTTTAAGAACACGGTTTATGGCCGGATCACAGCTATGACAAATACCACAGAATAATCTCTGATGGCGGGTCCCAGTCTTCAGCAACTGTATATCTGTTCATGTGATTCTTTGAGCCCCATTAGTTCAAACCACCCAAGCAAACAAAGAGTGACTTAAATTGAAGGTTTCTAGACTTACATGCCTATTAGAATTACTTGGAGAAGATATCAATGCTTCCCCACATGCAGTTATCACTTCTAAGCTGATCAAGTAAAAATCTCTCCAGGTAGAATGCAGGTATGTCTTTTTAAGATCACCCAGAGAATACAATTTAGAGTAAACGTTGAAACTCTCTGGTGTGGCCCATCCTAATTTAATAAAGCAGAATCTGTTCATAAGTGAGTTTAATAACTCAGTATCTACCCAACTACAATCCTATTTGTAATCAAGGTGTTTAAATAAAGATATTAATACAACATAAAAAAAGAATCTAAACACAAAGCACGAAAGTCACAATAATCTATTGAGGGGAATATATTTGCACAGTGATAACTGTAATGTCCTATGTTTCAACAGAGCACAGGGAAACTTTCCTCTCCTGGTACATTAAAATATATCACATACACAAAAATAACTCTCCCACACTAATAAGCACCTTCATTCCCCCACCCTAAACTCTTACTACTTTAAATTTCTTCATTAAAGCACAGTAAATGTGGATAGCAGCCATCAGAATTCAAAGGGAAGAATAAAGTCCGTTCTTGAGTAAAAGAAATATGAAATAGGAAAAAAAACCTGATTTAGGGAATCAACTGAGTCAAAGTCAAATGTACACAAGCATTGTCTAGGTATTACATTCAGAGTGTTTTAGATCTTGAGTGATTAGTTGCTAAAAACCATCTCTGCTCACAAACATTATTTAGCCCTTAAAAATTGGTTACTGTAAATTACATTTGCCCTCTGCTCCTCAAACACACAGCCTTTCAGCTGGTCATGATTATGCAACTCTGTCCTTTGAATTCTTTTTTTCCTGCTCTATAGTCAACACTAGATCTCAAAAGAATGTATCTTCTTTTTTTTTAGTCTTCCTAGATTTGTTTGCCTGTTGTAAGACATATTTTTCTTATTTCTACCACTGCAGTCTTAGTACTTCACATCATTTTCCTCAGAAGCACATCTCTCACTTTTCTTTCTTCAGTCAGGAAAATTGTGCACCTCTTTCTATCCCATTTATAAATTTTAAAGACATAATCGCAACTGTTACCCCTGCATAGTGCTACAGAGCGAAATAAAAGAAAATCTTACAATTTGTAATGAAAATCAGTAATAATAAGGACTGACTCAGAGCTTTGAATCTCTATACGAGTTTAAAAAGTGCACATGTATGCTTCCACATTTCTATAAAAATGATGTCTGTAGGCAAACCCAAACCCAGAGCAGAATGGGAGTAAACAAGTGACCTCAGGAGTGGGAAACATGGCAGAGGAAGTCCAATAAGAAATAAGAAACAAAGGCGCTCTTAATTAGTTTCCTGCTTTTTATCTTTGAACAAATCAGACAATATAGATTCTTTGACCCTGTGACCCTACCAATGTATGTTAGGAAGACCTTTGACCGCCAAATTGCAGCTGTGTACTTTGTGTTTAAAGTAAAAACTTGTGTTAAAAACCTTACTTAAAAGTTTTGGTGCTTTTGAATTCTCAATAACGCTAAAGCTCATGACAATGATAGATAAACATTGTAGTTTTGATGGACAGTGATGAGAAACTAAATTCATTTAGGTTCTCAGAGAAAACTACTTTTCCCAGTTGAATGGATAAGTCAATTAATTGAATTTATTGCTAATTTCCTCAGATAAATAAAACCAAAGCAATAATCTTGGATGTTACCACAGTTTTCCAAAGAGGTCTCAAAGCAATCCATATGTACTCAATAAATTTTCAATCAGGCTATTTTGCCATAGGAATAGCTACTTAATTAAAAATTTTAGTATGTGACTTTGGTTCATTCTAATAATTGACAAAGTATATGTTAAGATATTAAAAAATGGGGCCCGGGAGATAGCATGGAGGTAAGGGGTTTGCCTTTCATGCAAAAGGTCATCGGTTCGAATCCCGGTGCCCCATATGGTCCCCCGTGCCTGCCAGGAGCAATTTCTGAACATGGAGCCAGGAGTAACCCCTGAGCATTGTCGGGTGTGACCCAAAAACCAAAAAAAAAAGATATTAAAAAACAAACTAGAGGACTTATTTGGAAATGTGTTAGTAATAGCTCTCAGCACTAATATAAAAACTTTATAACAAGGATAGAACATGTTTTAAACATTTTTCAAAATGAAATGTTTGGTACTAAATTTTTTTCATGGAAATTATTTTATAGGTGGGGATGAAGTTTTCAGTCTAGTTCATATAAGTTTATATAACAATATACCTGAACTGTAAGAATATCAGGTTTATTCATTTGTATTTCAACATTTAAATTCTATATTCATGGAAAGTATCAATACATTTCTGAAGTGCTTATTGTTAACCTACTAAACAACTTTTTGAGGTATACTGTTGTATGATATCCAACTGATGAGGAAGCTGAGGCCTGTAGGGTTAAATATAATCATTTTCACAGTACTCCCTGGTAAAAATGGGACTGCCAATATTTACATACATGGAGTGGTGATTAAGTCCATACCTCTGATCTCTGCCCCAACCAGCTAACTCTATTCCCAGTTTCTGAGTTAGAAGATCTCTTGGAGAGGCAGACAAATTTCTTTAAGACATGACATTGGACCCAGAGAGATAATATATCAGGGAAGGCACTTGCCTTTCACAAAGTAAGCCAGGTTTGATTCTGGGCACCATATAAGGTTCCCTGATCACCAACTGGAGAATTCCTTTAGCACAGAAACAAGAGAGAGCCCTGAACAAAGCATGATGTTACTTCCTACCAAAAATAAACTTTCTAAAAATAATCTATTAGGCACATCCACCTCTACCTCTCTAATGGAAATGGGTCGTCTCAAAGTTATGGTTGAAACTTGGTTGAAACTAAGGAATAAAGGATAGGCAGAAGGATTTCTTACTGAAATCCCCATATGTGTGTACAAATATGTTGAGTAACTGTATTCTGGTTGTGCTGGTTGTTTTTCATAAACCGAATTTTCAATTACTTCTCTGTGTTTTTGATAAAGATTTGGCAACAAGGGACTTGGCGCCTCATGACTTATTTTACACATACACATGGCCTGAATATTCAAAGGTTTAAGGTCAGAGTGTATTTCTACCTCTGATGTAGTTATGAACTTCATTAAAGACCCTGGCACTTTTTTATTTTGCTAAGAAAAAAGTGAATAAAGCTAAATCTACAAAAAATGTACTATATTGCAATCAATACAATTTTGCACATATTCAACACACACTTCCAGTTTGATAACTTGAATTTGCAAAGTGGCCTAATTTAGTTCCCAACTTATTTTGAAGGGTAGTCCTCATTTGATACTAAGTTATGGGGTTATGGATTTTATATGGGCTTTAATTTTTTCAACCTTATACAACACAGAAAACAACATTGAAAATATAAGACCAAACTACATCCTACCAATATGCTGTTAAAGAGGCAGGGTAGGTGGTATGAGGGAGGGAAACTGAATATTGATGAAAAGACACTGAAACTAGTGGTGGGATTGGTGGTGGATCATTGTATGCTTGAAACCCTATTATGAATATCTTTGTAAATCCCAGTGCCTTAATAAAACAACTTTTTAAAAAGAAATCTTCCTGGAGGCTGGAGCTATAGTATAGTGGGTATTCCATGGAGCCAACTCCTATTTAATCCTTGCTATCATAGGCATTCCCCAACCTCTTGAGGAGTGATTCCTGAGTGAAGAGCCAGGAGTAACCCAGCAGCAACTCTGGGGGTAGAAGTGTGGCTCAAAAACAAGAAAAAGAAATGTTTTTTTAAAATAAATTATATCAGAAAAGTATATAATTTAATATATATTTCATAACAGTGTCTCAGTGTTGACTAATGGTTTATACAAATGTACCATCCTAACATAAAGTCTTAATGATGTTGCATTTATAATTACATAAAAGTCATTTTAAATGAGTCTATTAAAGTTCTACCCCTTTATAGACTAATAGCAAATGGTAATGAGGTACAACTGAATGATTAGGTGTTGGCTTAACTTCATGGTGATCCTTTCAAGCATAAAGGAGAGTCACTTCTAAAAACTAAATACCAGATGATCTTGACAATGCATGCACTCATGCTAATATTCAAGATGTATAGTAATTGTCAAAAAAGTGGAACAGGCTACATGTGCTCAAAAAGCATGCTCGGGTAGCCTGACTAGCACTCCAGTAATACAACTATAGCAATTGGAAGTGGGGTTGGGGATAGAAATAAAGATAGGAAGAAAAAATGAATATGAAACAGTCAAGTGAGGGGCAAAGTTTGAGAATCCCAGAACACATGCGAATTTTGAGTAATACCAGGAACAAAGAAAAATGAGGAGAGAAGGTAACTGGTGAAAGGGAGAGGAAAAAAGGAGATTAAATGTCGACAATCTGGGATGTCAGGAGGAGCTGGATCCTCTATTCCACACTCCTATGCCATATTTCTGTTTCATCTCAGAACATTTCACACAACTGTCTACATTTGGCATATCAACTTTCCTCCTCCCATTTTCTGTATACCCCGTATCTAATTTATAGTTTGATGGTACCCGTTAACATTTGACATTTGTTTATACATTTGAGAATATTACATCAGGAAGGGATACATTCTTTGATTCTTGGGGGACTTTTACAAATTACAGTACTAGAATAAAAACAGCTTTCTGTGATATGATCTGTAACCAAGTATCACTACTCACATTACTTTGTTCAAACTTTTATTCACGGCTGAAGGCTGAAGAGCTCTGCATGCAATCACAGGCAGTTAATTGTACCACACTCTAAAGGGTAGGCATGCCCTACCATCTGCTTTATCACTGCAATGCTCTGCTCTGGATTCTCCCCAGATTCCTGTCAAAGTGCAATTTTCCAGTCCCACGTAGACCATGTTTCACGTCACACTCCATTTTGCTTGTTAGAAAACGGAGGAGGCCCCGCCCTTCCTACTAATTCACAGATTCATTCAATGTATCACAGACAAACTATGTGATGGGATGTATATTTTAACTGCTTTCTAAAGATCACTCCTCTGGAAATTCTCCTAAGGACCTCGCAGCTCAGGAAGGCTGTGCAGGCTTTCACTACAATCTAAGAACACAAAAGAGGGAGCGAGCTGGGACTTCCTTTTCGATTTAAGGATATTTGGAGAATAAAGGAAGTGAAGAGGAACTATTCCTGTAGAATCAAGAATCTTATGATTCCCCCCACCCCAGGGACATAAAATCCAAGGAATTTCTTAGGATCAAATTTCCAGAGGAGTCCTCTAAAAATGAAAGAACCCCATCAACCTCCACTTGCTTAATAAGGAATAATTTGGACAAGTGAAAAATCATCTGTACAAGGTCACAGAGTTCCTCACATCATGTGTAATTTGGTAGAGACTGTAGAGAACTCCTTGTTCGGTCCCCTTGGCTTTAGTGGCCACTCAAAGATGAAAAAAAATGATGAAGTTTACCATATAAGCACTGGAGGCAATTGTTTACGAAAGAAAAGGAATACACAGAGGAGGGATAGAAGAAAAGAAAGTTGCAGCAAAAATGTCAGTCTGGTGAGGGAGATATTTGAACACCATTTTTCCCCAACTCAGACTGGCTCAAGTTCACATTCTCTGTTGGGAGATTTATGTAAGAAATCCCAGAGCATCCTTTTTATCAGAATGCAATGGGTTTACGAAGTCAATGTTGCAACCATGTTGAAAAAGACCTATTGCAAAATGGTGACAAAGGTCAGGGATGATCTTCAGTTACTAAGAAAACCTACATTTTCTTAGTGAAGTAGCCTCTTGTTTGGAAAAACACATTTAAAATGCATAGAAGAAAACCCGTGAGTGGGCATTTCATCATCATCATCATCATCATCATCATCACATTCTATAAATTTTCTATTAAAATCTACCTTGATTTCTAAAGACTTACGTGCTTACTTGTGTAGCTCTGGTACCTATGAGCACAAAGGACACATGCATCCTTGTCTTTCGCACAAGCCATGCTTTGAGGATATTGAGAAATATAGAATAATAGTTGGATAAGGGATAATCTATTTTGGCCAGCATCCTTTATCACCACATTTTAAATCTTTCTTCCCCTCCATTTTGCCTGGCCAGTCTCTTAGATTTCGGTGTGATGTGGAATCATTTTTCCCTTTGGCTCTTCTATACCATAACTCACTGCTTTGAACCCTCTGTTCTAAATTACAATCAAAAGGAGACTTGCAGCTTTCCGACGACTAAGTCCCATTTTTTCCTGCTAAATTCATAACAACCAATGATTCTTAGGAGGTGTCTATCTTTTGACAAGCTGTATTGTTCTGGTTCAGAAGAACATTACATTCTGCTAGTAATATAGAATTATTTTAGTTGCAATTATATTGACTGACTTCTCCTTTTGATGCACAGCTTTGCTTACAGAGTATGAGTGTAAACAGTCATGACTCAACTTTGCTGTTCAATAGTAGCTGAGGGGAAATTATGGAATGCTCCCAGATCTTCCTGAAATACATTCAGGACAATATTGACTGCATGTTAGTCATGTATTCTTGCTTCTCTAGCGCTCAGGAAGTTTATGTCTGACTTGAATTCCAAGTCAGCACGTGCCGCCAGACCCAGACATTCCACTCCACAATACAGGTTCCAGCAGTTGGAGGGAGTTCCAAGCAAGTTGGCTCTTAGCATCTGTATTTCAGTTGCTAGGGAGTCTTTCTGTTCAACACCCTTCTTGAGACATAGAAGCTAACCAGAATTCACCAAGAATACTAGGGAAAATGTCAGAAAAAGATGCATTCTTGTTGACTTGTTTGTTTTGGGATTACTCCTGGCTCTGCCTTCAGAGTGAATACTCTCAGCAGGCTCGGGGTAGCATTTGAGACGCAGGGGACCGAACCCAAGTCCATCTGGGTCGGCCATGCAAGGCAAACACTCTACTGCTGTGCTATCGCTCAGGTCCAAGAACAAGGTTTATTTGGTAAGTACATATACATATAGTTTAGGGGTGTAAGAAGCCTATAAACAATAGGTCCAGTTTAGATTTCACTCTTACCACCTCTCGTCTAAACAGATATGTGCTCCTAAGCATAAGAAATAAGAAAAATGACTTTAGAATTAACTACTCAGTATATTCTCAGCTACTAGAACATTTTAACAATAAATTCCACTATAGGAGAAATAATATTGAAAAAACAAAGGCACATTTGGCAAGGGACACAGCTCTTAGGACTGGCATGCATCAGACCTAATGTTTAATCCCCAGGATTACATGTTCCCCTGAGTACTGACAGGAGTGGCTCTGGCAGTCCCTACCACTTCAGGGCCTAAGCAGCACTTAGGGTTCAAATTCTAAACAATCTTGCTTACAGAGTCAAGTCAAGATGCCACTAGGATAGGAATAACCTGTGATTATATCCTCCCATATAATCAGGGCAAATCCTACATTAAAAATGGAATTAATAATGCAAATGCACCACAGACACAAGAAACAAGAGATAGGCAAGATCCCACATGGACTGGTGCAAGAAAGATGCCTGTGCCAAAAAGAGAATAGTATGGGACAATGTGCTGCCGTCATGGGACAGGAGCGTGGTGGTGATAAGATTTCTTTC
>PVKC010016549.1:0-20722 GCA_004027635.1 Crocidura indochinensis
CCCGCTCTTCTACTCTTTTCATACTAAGTGACTTTAGCCAGATTCATAACTTCCACCTAACCCAGATGACACACAAATCTCAGCAGAAATCTCACTCTTGAACTCCAAACATTACATTCAAGTGTCTACTTAACATCAACAAATACTAAACCTGTGGGGGCTAAAAGTACAATGTCTGTAAAATAAAATCAGTATCTTAGCTTTCACACTCAGTTTTCTTCACAATGTTCCAACTCCAAATTCCCAGTCACTGAAATCTGAAATGCAGATTTGGTCCTTCTTATAAGCCTCCTATCCATTTGACAAAGCAGCAACTTTTTTTATGATTTTCTAAGTATTTCTGAACTCATCTTCCTTCTCTCTTTCTACACTACCTCTAAATTAACCTTTGATCCAGTGCTCAAATGTCAACAGTAACACCTGCTTTCCCCTCTCTGAGACCTTCTGTAGAACTAACTACCTAGTTCATAAACTTCTCCCTAGTCTCAGAACACCCCTCTACTCTCAACCTCCCAAACACATACATACAGATACTGTAGCTTGGCAGTTATGTTTTTAATAGTCACAATACAACAAGCACAACTTAGGCAATAAAGTTCCTTCTTGAAAACTTGAACTGGGGGCCGGAGAGTTAGCACAGGGTATTTGCCTTGCAAGCAGCCCACCCAGGAACTAAGATGGTTGGTTCGAATCCTGGTGTCCCATATAATCCCCTGTGCCTGCCAGGAGCTATTTCTGAGCAGATAGATAGCCAGGAGTAACTCCTGAGCACCACTGGGTGTGGCTCCAAAACCAAAAAAAAAGAGAGATTTAAAAGAAAAAAGAAAACTTGAATTGGGATTCAAACATGTTCACTGAGATTCATGGAGTAAGCCTAAAATTTTAACATGAAGCAACTGAAGAAAAAAAAAAAAGGTGCCAATCTACATAGAAGAAAAACTGAGACAGATAAGGCAAAGCAAATACAAGAAACAGGAGGTTTTTGGTCTTGCTTTTTTCTGCTTTCCCACAAAGATCCTCAGGTCCAATTTTCCTAAATCCAGTTTTCTGATACCTGATGTAATCCTCACATGCACAATAAATAGCCTTTCCCTTTTTGGTTCAAAATGCTTTTTTCTTGCATACAAAATAACTTTCTTCATTTAAACCTCAGTTTGTTGCCAGGAGCTTATTTTACCAAAAGATTTAATCTTTTACTTCCTCTTTTCATAACCTTTTAATGGCTCCTGACATTTATTTTCCTAATAATCTTACATATCTTGCTACATAATACAACATAACAAAGTGATTTTTTTACTTTTCAATCCTTTTACCACAAATGCCTCACCACTTTTCACACTGAAGTAGAGTATCTTTCTTACTGCTGAAATGACATTTCTAACAGAAAGTTTCTCCTAAGACCCTCAGGCAAGCTGACATGTTATGTTCCACCCAACTCAAACCCTAAATTCCTTCAAAGAAGTAGTTACAGCTTTATAGAAACAGTACAGTCAAATTAATTGTTTGCCTGTCTTCCAATTCCTTAAATTATAACTGTTTTATTACTGCATTGCTAGTACAAAATCATGAACAATTAATAAATATTTCCTGGATGAATGTATGTTCTATTTTCCTCTTATCAGAGGACTATAGTCAAACTACCCTGCGTACATATTTTTAATTGGTGACCTACAGTATATTATATACTTGAGAATTCTTAAATAATTACCCTTCAAGGGAATCTTATTCATCCCTTCTTCTATTTGAGTTGGCTTACGTTTAGAAAATTATATTGGAGTGAAGGGGCTACACTCAGTTGTGTTCCTGGCTTACTCCTGACTCTGTAATCAGGGATCATTCCTGTGGTACACTTTATTCAGGGGCCCATAAATGGTGGTGGAAACCAAACCAGGCTGGCCATATGCAAGGTAAGCACCTTACTTTCTGTACTATTACTCTCACTCTAGCCCAGAAAACAATATTTTTAATCTCTGATGTTTTACTAAAATAACTTCCGAAATTTATTCACAGAAATGGAATATTTACTATACATACAATATCTTAGTCAACCCTCACCGAAAATATTATGATCCAAAATAAACATTACCAGATTACAGATGGGCTGACAATACTAAATTTCTTTAAAATCTGTTCAAAACCATGTAACTACTAGTCATAAATTACATTCAGGCCTTCCTAGCTGCAAGCTCTATGTGCTTGAAAGAGCCAGTACAACAGAAATAACAGAAAGAACTTGAGATAAGGATTCTGATCCTAAAACTTTTATCAGTCATTTGCTATATAACTACATGCAAACATTATTATCACTATTTTTTTTTTTTTTTTTGGCTTTTGGTTTTTGAGTCACACCCAGCAGTGCTCAGGGGTTACTCCTGGCTCTATGCTCAGAAATCGCTCCTGGCAGGCTCGGGGGATCATATGGGTTGCTGGGGTTCGAGCCACCATACTTCTGCATGCAAGGCAAATGCCTTATGTCCATGCTATCTCTCCAGCCTCAATCTTTTATAACTACCACTTTAAAAAGTATATAGCATACTAAAATATATATATATAACATATATAACATACTGTCTGTTTCCTTAAGCTCTGCTTTTATTTTCTCTTCTATTTAAAACTGAAGTTCTTTTTTTTTTTTTTTTTTTGGTTTTTGGGTCACACCCGGCAGTGCTCAGGGGTTACTCCTGGCTCCATGCTCAGAAATTGCTCCTGGCAGGCACGGGGGATCATATGGGGCACCGGGATTCAAACCGATGACCTTTTGCATGAAAGGCAAACGCCTTACCTCCATGCTATCTCCCGGGCCACAAAAACTGAAGTTCTTTACATGTGCAATCATCTTAAAATATTTGTGTAAAAAATAAATGTACTATTTCAGCTGCTCAATATAATAAACAAGATTCTAACTTTGGTGGGGGGGGGGGTGTTTGGGTCATATCCATTTGATACTCAGGGGTTACTCCTGGCTAAGCACTCAGAAATCGTCCCTGGCTTGGGAGGACTATATGGGACGCTGGGGGATCGAACTGCGGTCCTTCCTGGTTAGCACTTGCAAGGAGCGCCACCTCATCGGCCCCAATTCTAACTTCCTTAATTTTACTCAAGTGCATTAATTTTATGTCAAGCCCTACATAATATTCTATGTACAATAAAGTTTTTCTGCTTCAATTTGCCTGGCTATTTTATCATTTACTTATAATTTATACCATGTACATATAATTAAAATTTTCAAATACTATTGATTGAGGGAAGAGCCAACTGAAGAACTAATTCTATATGGAGTGAAAATAAAAGAAAAAAATAAAGTAGTGAATCAGGTTAAAATTAAGAGGGGGGGGGGGCCGGGCAGTGGCGCTGGAGGTAAGGTGCCTGCGCTAACCTAGGACGGACCGCAGTTCGATCCCCCAGTTCCCCATATGGTCCCCCGTGCCTGCCAGGATCGACTTCTGAGCGAATAGCCAGGAGTAACCCCTGAGCGTCACTGGGTGTGGCCCAAAAACAAAACAAAACAAAACAAAAAAAAGTAAGATGGGAAGCCTTACAGTAGTTGAAGAATGTTTCCTCTACTCAGTACCTAGCTACTTAGGTAAGACTAAGTTCAAATGTAAAAATCAGCAGTAAGACGAGAATCAAAGTGGTTTGTTAAAAACAGAATCAGAACTTGTACAAAGAACCCAAGAGGGGAAGTCAGAAACCATGCAGAATGAAAAGAACATCCCAAAAGGAGCATGGCATGCATGATATAGGAATTCGAAGCACCAGAGGATAAGAAATTCATCCCAGGCGGGAGGGAGGGAGGGAGGGAGGGAGCGGAAAAAAATAAAAAAAGAAATTCATCCCAAGGGGCAGTCCAAGATGGGCAATCAGAGCGTAAGCAGAAAGAAGAAAGTATTTACATAAGTTGGGGAAGAGGTACCAGAAAGCTGGGAAACAAGATAGCCAGGCACAGGGCGGGAAAAAGAAAATTGAGATAAGAAATTTGTTTCATAACAGAAGTCAGAGATAGTAGAGCATATAAGGTGCTTTCCTTGGATGTGACCAATCGGACTACCTATGGTCCCTGAACACTGACAGGAGTAATTTCTGAGCCCGGGTCAACAGTGAATCTTGAGTATTGCCAAGGGTGCTGCCCCAAAGAAAGAAAATCCCCTTCAAAAAAATTCCCCAAGAAATCTATATAATGAATATTTTTGTCTATAGAACTGAGCTTGCTTGGGTATGTGGGGACTGGAGAAAAGGTGTTTGGGAGGGACCCTTGAGACTGGTGGAGTGAAACAGGATCTCAGAAGGTGAGAGTGATGATAAAATAAGCACAAAAAGTATGATTTAAAGTATTGTAAATCCCAGTACTTCAATTAAAATGATAAGAAAAAATGCTTGAGACATTTTAATTTAATTAAATGTGATACTTTATTGTGTTTATTTAGATTCTTACTTATTTATGCAATTATATTTGTTTTATATTTGTAAGTACTGACTCATAACCTAGTTTTTAAAGTATTAGTTTTATATTGAATTTTCCTAGAGCTAAATTTTAGTGTCATTTTGATTACTTACAGGTAGCAACTAGAACAAGAAAGTAAAAAAGAAGGATTCTCTGGCACAGAAGTAGCATATCATTTGGAATCTTAAACCTATTTGCAGTTAATAGTTGGCTTATTGGGACTAAAATTATTGCTTTTATTACTGCCTTCATTTATTTTTTTAAGAAGGAACACTATGGAAAAAGTAACTAATACAAAGTCTTCATAGATTTTCACTGCTGTTCTAATGGCTTAATTGTGAAGTAGTGATATGAATGGAATCATTCTTATCTTTTTTTCATTTCAGTAATTGCATAACTGTTTTATAAACTGTGATATGTCAGGAGTTAATTTCTTAGGGTTCTATAAAGATAGCATATATTTTAATTCTGTTTGAGGAATGGAACCAAGGAAGTTTTGTTTTGTTTTGCCTAACATTTAAGCAGTATTTTTTGCTAATGGGAATAAGTCAACAATTTAACTCTCAAATAGCTCAAAAAAGAATGTTCGTTGTACTTTACTTCCAATCTTTCAATATTTATGGCTGCATCAAAATTTTTTACAAAAACAAAATATACAAAAGTCCCCTTCTGATCCCAATCTTCCCTTCCAATCCCATCTACACAAGGTTCAGAAACAAATGGGAGATTAAAATTATCTCAAATATATGATATTTTGAGCCATGTGAAGGACATGAGTAAAAGCAATTCTGTAGCTTATCAAATGAAAAGCAATTTCCTGTTTAATTCAAACAAAGCATGTTCTTCACCAACTCTTCTCAGTTTACTATTAATAACAATCAGATTTGTCCAAGCCCATAGAAGAACACTAACCATTAAGTTGTGATATTCTTCCCATTAATTTCCTCTATTCTATTCACAATTGCACTGTCACTTTTCTTCAAATGAAATTTTCAGGCCTGAGAAATACTGAGACATAACATATTTAGTAAAAAAGAAATCATACCTTTCTTTAGGAAATATGCAAACATGATAATGCACTATGGAATTTCCTAAAGGCCAAAGAGATGGTTTCCTCTATCTTCTCTTTTAAGTCTAAAGATATTAGATAGTCTAAAGATACTATATAAGGGTTGAAGCACTTGCTTTGCATGAGTGACCCCAGCTCAATCCCTGATATCACATATGGTCCCCTAATTATCACCAAGAGTTATTCTTGAGCACAAAGTCAGGAATAACTCCTAAGCACCACTGAGACCCAAAAAAATCCCAAGAAGAAAAAAAAAAAGCCTATTGATATTTTGTTCATTCTGACTTCTTTTGCTTGTCTCAAAAATATACTTTTCATTGTTAAAGGAAATCTAACACTCTTCTTAAGTGTTTTTACATATATTTATTTAAAACATACATACCTCATCTACAAAGTTAATAGCATCAAACCAGTCCTGAAGTGCTTCAAGGCAGTATCTAACAACATTTCGAGTGTATTCTTGAGTTTCCTAAAATAATAAGTAATATATTTTTCAATATAAAATACATATTTTCAACTAGTTATATATAATATATTCAAATATGTTATACAGTTTTATAATATTTTATATAAGCATCATGGTTATTGAATTGTCATAGTTGGTTGTAATTACAGAATGTACATCACCCTTCAGGAATACAACTTTCCCACTACCACTGTCCTCCATTACTCTCCCAATCCTTCACCCTGCCTATCTCTGGGGCAGGCATTTTGTGTTTTTTCTTCTCTCTCTCTCTCTCTCTTTCCCCTTTTTGACATTGTGTTTTAAACTACTGTAGATCAAAGGGTGTCATGATTGTCTTAGTAGACCCTTCTGTACTCTTTGCTGCATAGTTTTAAAATAACTATTTGCTTTCTGAAGAAATCATCCTCCACAATTAGTAAAACTAATTATGAAAACAAATTATGAAAACTAATTATAATAATGACAAAAATTATTATAATAATTATAATAATGACAAAAAACACAACATAATATATAATTATTATAATTATAATAATACCAACAATTATGAAAAGTAAAGAACATAGTGGGTTCTGAATTTCTAAAAATGAATATAAGCTTAAATAAATTTATGTGGTATGAACCAGGTTCTACTGAAAGAAATGCCAAAAATGGTTAAGTTCCTTAAGATTGCTGTTCAACAGGTAGAGTAGCTGCTTAGAGGAGAAATTTAGATGAAAATGTTCTGAATATACATAATAGTGGTATTTGTATATTAATACATTTATTTAGAATTGTATACCTAAAACTAGCTGAATTTCACATGATGAGTATTAAAAAAGGAGGTCTGTTCCCCCCATCCTATTACCTTACTCTTCCCCAAACAAAACCACATAACTCGAACTATCTAGTCCAACTTCCCAATTAGAGGAAGAAATAATGGAGGCACCAAGACCAAACAGCTATAAGATCACTAAATAATAAACTAGACACAGAGGGGACCACTCAAATCTAGAAGCCCCTGGGGAGAGGGTGGAGGATAGGGGAGGCAGGGGGGAAATGGAGGTGGAGGGAGGACAACTCGGTGATGGGAATTCCCCTGATTCAATGTTTACATGTACCTGGAACATTACTGTGAACGATATGTTAACCACTATGATTAAAATAAAAAAATAAGGGGCCGGGCGGTGGCGCTGGAGGTAAGGTGCCTGCCTTAGGACGGACCGGACCGCGGTTCGATCCCCCGGTTCCCATATGGTCCCCCGTGCCTGCCAGGAGCAACTTCTGAGCGCATAGCCAGGAGTAACCCCTGAGCGTCACTGGGTGTGGCCCAAAAACCAAAAAAAATAAAAAAATAAAAAAAATAAAAAAATAAAAAATAAAATGAGGTCAGTGTTGTTTAGTTATTTATTATTGCTGTTGTGTTTTTTGTCATTGTCTGTTTTTTTTTCCTTCCCATTTCTTCTTTTAAATTGACATTGATAGCTCCTAGATGGACTCCTCCCAGCTTTCTTTATTTTTCCCAACAGAACCACAGAGCTTGAATCATCTTGTTTTGCCTCATAAATTGAGGGAAAGAAAAAAAAGAAGTGGATGGTACCAGGAGCAAACAGTCACATGAACATTGAGTGGAAATAAAAAATGATCAGACCTAAATACCAAACCCAACATCAACTTCAATAGAATCAAGATACCCAATCTACAACAAGTTGTATACAAAAGGGACCTGTTATACTAAGAGTCCAGGGTACAAAGGGGGGAGTTATGGGGTGCATGCTGGGAACAGGAGAGGAAAGAGGAATGGCCCAAATTCACTGTCACTATGTACTGTAAATGTAACTGTGAAAGACTTGTAATTCATATTGGTCACAATAAAAAAAAATTTTTTAGTTTGAGTTTTTTTTACTTTTTTGAGTGTTTTGTTGTTTTGTTCTTTTTTTTGTTTCTTTTGTGTTGTTGCTTTGTTGTATTTTTGTTTTGTTTTGCTACATTTTTCCTCTTTTTTCCCTTTCTTCTTCTAAATTGATATTTATAACACCTAGATGAACTCCTCCCAGTTTTTTTTCCTTATTATCTCTAACAAGATCACATAATTTGAATAATCTTATTCAGCCTCTTAAATTGAAGGGGAAAAATAAATGTTACCAGGACCAGACAGTGAAATGAGCCTTTAGTGGAAATAAAAATGGTCAGACTTGAACACCAAACCAAAAATCAACCACAACAGAATCGATACCCAATCTACAACAAGCTGTACAAGTGGGGCCCAGTTACACTAGCATTCTGGGGGGCAAAGAAGGGAGATATGGGATGCATGCCAGGAACAGGGATGGAGGAAGGACAACACTGATGGTGGGAATGCCCCTCATTCATTGTTACTATTTACCTTAAATATTACTGTGAAAGATTTGTAATTCACTTTTGCCACAATAAAAATTAAAAAAGAAAAGAAAACCATTTCAAAAGTATCACCTTTTAAAAGGTGGCACTTAAACAAAATGTAACTTTTGTGGAAGGACTGGGAACATCTTCAGCTATACCAAGTACTGCCCAAAGCTACTCCAGCAATATCTGGCCTGACTATGTGAGTATGATGGCTCAGTGCTCAAATCTTGAATGGTAGGGCCATCTTGGTAAAAAGCCATCAGGGCAACACAGGTGGGGAGGCAGTATGGGGTCCAGAGGGGTCAGTGAACCAAGCAGGAACCAAACTCAAGCTTCACACACAAAAAGTATACATTTTACTTTTGAGCTATCTCCCTAGCCCCCTGACACAGATTTTTATAATAGTTATATTTAGACCCCTTGTCCTTCATCCTCCACTATTGACTCCTCCACTTCCATTTCAAAAAATATAATCACCATGCATTCTAACTACTTACTACTTGTATAATCTTAAGCAAATTAATTATGTTTTGAGTCTCAGTTTCTCCATATGTAAAAAAAAAAATGGGTAAAATACTACTCACCTCTTAATACTGTTAAAAGAGAAAAATGGAAATAATGGATGGTGAAGTGTTCTTTGTCATGGTTTAGCACTAACAGGAAAGCCCTCCCAAGAGGGTCAGACTCAATTTCTGATGTCTGCAGTAATAAAAAACTGCCACTAGATGGAGACTTTATAGCTTAGTCGTTTCGTTCTAGAGAGAAAATTGGCTAAAACCCAATAAAAGTGTACTATCGTTTATTTAATCTGCACACTATTGAATTAGTGTTGCTTGATTAACTATAAATTATTCAAAAAACCTCACTCTGAGATATAACAACCTTTCACAAATTTTTTTTACTGAAGGTTTTTTTTAATTTTATGAATAATTCCATTACTATTTAGTTGTAACAAGCAATAAAAAGTAAATTACTTTGTGCCTGTCAAAGGGACAAAGACTTGGGGGTAAACAGGAGATTGGGGAAAATGGTGGAGAATTGTTATACTAGTGGTGGTACTGGTATTGGAATACTGAGTGCTAAGCAATTTTGTAAAATTGCTTAAATAAAATAATGATTTTTTTATTTTTAATTAAATTTTGATAAGAACTATCTTCATTCCCTGAAAGACAATAAGTATGAAGTAACAAGTCATGAGTAAAAGGAAACAATAAAAATGAAAAGAGAAGATTTATAAAGCTTCAACAACTGTTTCTATCTTTTGACTAGAAAGATCTGAAACTGTAATATGATTAAGAATGTCTTTGGTCACCTTTCAACTCAATTTTAAACTCAATTTTAAACATTACTCATTAATATATATGAATAAACAATGTTTACACAATTCTTTTCTTAATTCTTTTAAAACTAGAAAAATGCTGAAAAATTACCAAAAAGACTTTTAACATACCCTGACTTTACAATGTGATAAGAGCCCCCACATCGGCTGTGCACAGGCCTCAAGTTCAGCAGCAAAGGCAGCATAGTAGGTCTGAGATTCAAATTCCACATGTTCATTTAGTTCTCTCTTGTTCAAGTTCATACCTTGGAAAAGTTAAAACAGATATAAGCCTTGCAAAATAGAAGCTATTACTTATATAAAAATAAAACAATTCCTACTCTTATATAAAAATAAAACAATTCCTATTCTTAAACTACTATTTTCATGAAAACAAATCATTAGATGATTCAATCTGTATAGAATAATTGAATTATTAAAATGAAATAACCTAGTCCTTTCAGAAATGGTTATATTTAGGTTTTCTTATATAACATAATAAAGTATACTAAGAAAGTTGAAATATGGTGCCAGAGTCATAGTACAGCAGTAAGACATTTGCCTTGCATGCTGCTGACCTGGGAGAGACCCGAGTTCAATCTCTGGCATCCCATATGGTGCCCTAAGTCTGTAAGGAGCCATTTTTGAGCGCAGAGCCAGGAGAAACCCTGGAGCACCACCATGTATGGCCAAAAAAAATTTTTTTTAATATTTATGAAAATGTAATGAACCTTTTTTATAGGATAAATGTTTTTAAAAAATTTGGGGGGGATTGTTTTTTGGACCACTCCTGGTGACAATCAGGGGCTTAATTGCAGTCCGTCCTAGGTCAGCCACATGCAAAGCAAACACCACTAGTGTTGCCCAGTATGGCCCCAGATTAAAATTTTCTAAGTGATATAATTAATGCTTTAAGAATAACATATTTCCTTTTTGTTTTTTTTATTTTGTTTTGTTTGGGGGGGGGCATACTGGGCAACACTCAAGGGTTATTCCTGGCTCCTTGGTCATAAATTACTCCTGGCAGCATTCGGGGACCAGGGATCAAACTTAGGCCAACCAAGTGCAAGGCAAACCACCTTACCTGCTATTCTATTTTTCCATCCTCATTTGTGTTTCCCCCTTTTAATAATTTATATTTTTCATAAATCTCTAGTATAGTTTCATAAGCTCAACATATTTGTGAGTTAATTAAGTCATTACACATGTAACCAAAGTATATGCTATAATCTTTTTCACTAGTAATTTAATCATTTTAGCATCAGGCTTTTTTTTGTTTGTTTGTTTGTTTTTTTGTTTTGGGGTCACACCCGGCAGTGCTCAGGGGTTACTCCTGGCTCCATGCTCAGAAATTGCTCCTGGCAGGCACAGGGGGACCATATGGGGCACCGGGATTCGAACCGATGACCTTTTGCATGAAAGGCAAACGCCTTACCTCCATGCTATCTCCCGGGCCCCATCAGCATCAGGCTTTATGAAATTTTTTTATTTTAAGATTTCAAGTACATTACCTTGAAAGAAAGATACAAAGTTCATCCATGTAACTAATAAGCCATGATCCTCTAAAAATCTCTTTGCCACACTTTGATGAGAAAGGATATTAATAAAATCACTAACAAGAGGCCAATAAGTGTTATTCTTCAGTAATGCTTCTCCACAGTTCACTACCACATGTAAACTATTTTCTTCATCTAAAACAGACACACAATGCAAAATTAATGTCTAATAATAAGAACTTTACTGGTGATTTAGAATAACTAATATATGATTTTAATAGAAACATGTCAAAAAGAAAGTATAATAATCTTTAAAAAAACATCTTGATATGTATAGAATGGTAATAGACCTCTAAGTATACTCCATTAATATCAAAGAAAACAAAAAAATCCCAAAGTATAATTTTTAGGAAATAATTTCAAATTTTCTTTATAAGTATTTTATAATATACTAAAATTATTTTATTTATTAAGAAGAATTTTAGAGCTCTTTATACAAAGTATTCTAGAAATATAACAAGAAAAATAATTTTGACTTTACCTTGAAGCTCACTTTTAATAAGGCAACTTTCCATCATGTATAAGAGCACAGTGACCATAATATCTAGCAGCTGACATTCTTCTGTTACTTGTCTGGCTAGCTCTTCATTGCTAAACAACTGAACACTAATATGCACAATTCTGTTAGACATTGTATCAGATTCATGACTTTTCTTCAATGTTTTCATAATAAAAGCATAATGCTGAACAAAAGTTTTTGTAAAAGCGACCTGTAAAAGTTTTTAAAGAAAAAGAAAACACATTAGTTTCACTTTCAGTCTCATAACACATTTTCCAATACATTAAATAAAAAATTATTTTTGCTTTTTGGCCCACACCCAGTGAGGCTCAATTTCTGACTATGCACTCAGAAATTGTTCATGTCTTGGGGACCATAAGGGACACCCGGGGATTGAACCATGGTCCATCCTAAGTTAGCTCATGCAAAGCAAATGCCCTAGCACTTGAGTCACCAGTCTGGCCCCTAAATAAATATTTTTAAGAGCATAATAATGTCTAAAATAACTGAAAATATCATTTCAATGATACTTATAGTCTTTCTCTTATGACTGAGACCCACAACTTAAGACTAGATTCCTTAGAGAGCAAAATTACCAAGTGTGGGGTTTTTGTCATCACAGTAAGGGAAAGAGTGACAACACAGAAGTTAAGGCATTTGCATTGCACACAATCGACTGGGTTCAATCCCTAGCATCCCATATGGTCACCTAAGTCTACAAGGAGTAATTTCTGAGCACAGAGCCAGAAATAACCTCTGAGCACTGCTGGATGTGCCCCCAAAACCAAAATAAATAAATAAATAAATATATTAAAAAAAAGTCTCATCTAAAGAACATAAGGTATTGATATAACTAAATGAGTAGATGTGATTACCCCAAAACCAATTACTGTATTTGTCGTACCATAAGATACACTACCCCCTCCCCAAAAGATGAAAGAAAAATGTCTGTGCATCTAATGGAGCGAATGCTGCCTGGAACTGAAATCTGAATGAAGGGGAGGAGAGCCTATACTAATCTCTTGACATCCGAAGCATTATGCCCCCCTTATTGCACAGACATACCACATGGTATGAGCAATCAGGTTGACAAACTGTCACTGTCACATATAGAGCTTTCGTTTAAGTCTAGTTGATTGCTGCTGAGACTGTTTTATATATTATATATATATATATACACACACATATATGTATATACATAAAATATATATACATAAAAGTATTTTTTAAATGTTTGTTTAAAAGGTAGCCTCCTCCTCTACCACCACCACCCCTTTTTTTTTTGTTCTACTTAGTACAAAATTCTAGTAGAAAAGTCTTGCTTGGGATAAAAGCTCAGGTCAAAACCAGGCCAAAGAGATTGTATAGACTGTCATTTTTACCCCCATATGCACCAACAATATATTATGGCATCGTTCCTTTTTGCATAAGCACACTAAAATAGGGAAACCTTATGTGCAGGTTACCTACTAGGGATAAGAACCCATAAATTGGGGCTGGAGAGATAGCACAGCGGCAAGGCATTTGCCTTGCACACAGCTGACACGGAACGGACCCTGGTTCGATTCCTGGTATTCTATATGGTCCCGCAAGCCTGCCAGGAGTGATTTCTGAGTGCAGTGCCAGAAGTAACTCCTGAGCGTAGATGGGTGTGACCCAAAAACCAAAAAAAAAAAAATTAAGAACCCATAAATTTTATAATACAGGGGTCCCTCCTACCCTGAACATTTGTCATGGGGACTTTACTTAGACCTCATGTGATTGGACATTGACCACCCAACCTAAAGCCTCGGATGCCAACCTTAGAACTGACAATTCACTGTCAGTTCTAATCAAACTCCTTCCAGGGGAACCCTAATACCGATCTTGCACCAGGCTAGACTCAGTAGACTGCCTGACGATGAGGAAACAGCAACAACTTGATCTAAGGGCAGGTTGCCATACCTTATCACCTAACAGTGAGATGAACTCATAAGACATTCCATCCTTTGATCTATGCAAAAACCAAGATCGCAAATTACAGAAAACTGACTACAACAACCATGACTGAGCAGAACTTCTGGAACCATAAAAATAAAGACTATATCCTAGACTTTGTCCTAGGATCTGTGCAAAAACCAAGATCTCTAAATACAGAGGACTGACTTTGACAACCACAACTGAGCAGAATGTTTCCTGGCACCATAAAAAGACCTCTGGAGGGGCCGGGTGGTGGCGCTGAAGGTAAGGTGCCTGCCTTGCGGTGCTAGCCTAGGATGGACCGCGGTTCAATCCCCCGGTTTCTCATATGGTCCCCCAAGCCAGGAGTGACTTCTGAGCGCATAGCCAGGAGTAACCCCTGAGCATCACTGAGTGTGGCCCAAAAACCAAAAAAAAAAAAAAAAAAACCTCTGGGTTGGACAATGAACATGTTTCAAGAAACATACTTAGACCAAGAAAATTTCCTTTCTAATTTCCCCAATATTACTGTGCCTATGCAAAATAATAATAATAATAATGAAAAAATAAATACCCTGTCACACCAGTACCCCCACCCCTTCTTTCTTTGTTTTGTTTGTTTTTATTTTTTTTCCTTCTCTTTCTTCCTTCTTTTATATTTATATTTATAGTTTCTAGACAGGAGCTCCTCCGTTTTCTTTTTTTTTAACAAACAATAGAACATGAATCATCTTATTCTGCTTCATAAATTGAAAAAAAAATAAAGTGGATGGTACCAGGGGCAAGCAGTCTCATAAACATTGAGTGGAAATAAAAAATGATCACCCCTAAATACCCAACCTAAAGTCAACGACAATAGAATCAAGAGACCCTAACTACAACAAGCTATACACAAAGGGGCCTGTTACATTAGCAGTCCAGAGGGCTAAGGGTTGAGGTATAGGAACAGGGGCAAAGGGAGGTCAACACTGCTGGTGGGAATTATCCTAATTCACTGTCACTATGTACCTTACATATAATTGTGAAAACTTGTAATTCACATTGGTCTCTAAAAATTATAAATAAAAATTCTTTGTTTTTATTTGCTGGTGTAAAAAGTAAAAGTTAGGTAAATGTGTTTAAGCAGCTGAGGACCGCATATTGTAAATATACTTTGGCCTTGTAGGCTGATTGTTCCCAGCTGCCATCTCCTGATGGCATCTCGCCTTGCGTTTATTAAATATTTTAGTACAGGGGCCCGGGAGATAGCATGGAGGTAAGGCGTTTGCCTTTCATGCAAAAGGTCATCGGTTCGAATCCCGGTGCCCCATATGGTCCTCTGTGCCTGCCAGGAGCAATTTCTGAGCATGGAGCCAGGAGTAACCCCTGAGCACTGCCGGGTGTGACCCAAAAACCAAAAAAAAAAAAAAAAAAAAAAAACCTAAATATTTTAGTACAGTATTTGCTTCAGAATACTTATAAAACTAGAATTTTTTGTTTTCCTTGTCTAAAAACTATGTGCATCTTATAGAGCACAGGTGCATCTTCTAGAGTGTAAAATACAGTACTTCTGTGAGTCAGAGAAATCACACAGGTGTTAAGTGCTAGCCTTGCACAAACTGAAGCTAACCCTAGTCCAATCCTCCCCCATCCCTAGCTGTATTCAAGACAGGCATTCTCTTACTCATTATCAAGTCATGCTAGTTGTTAGTGTAGTTATTATTTCCCTAGCTGCACTCACCACTCTTTGTGGTGAGTTTCATATTGTAAGCCGGTCCTTCCAGCCCTTAACTCTATTGTCTCTGTCCTTATTACAATTATGTCATTAATTTTTGTAAAACCCATAGATGAGTGAGACTATTCTGTGTCTATCTCTCTCCCTCTGACTTATTTCACTCTGTATAATAGATTCGATATACATCCATGTATAGGAAAATGTCATGACTTCATCTCTCCTATAGCTGCATAATATTCCACTCTGTATATGTACCACAGTTTCTTTAGCCATTCATCTGTTGAAGGGCATCTTGATTGTTTCCAGAGTCTGTGTGAGGCAAATGCACTACCACTGTGCTATTGCTCTGCTCCCTCTTTTGTATTCTTAATCAAGTATGAAGACAAGAAATAAGTCACTTTTTCATAACCATACAATGGTAACAGCTGGGTTTATACCCTGATATTTATCTTCTTACATGTGTACATAACTCAATAATTACCCATTAAGGTAATGAAAACAAGCTACTAACCAAGGCTCTTCTAATCTTATATACACAATCTGAATATGCAGTTGGCAGTTGCCATTACTGAACATTTTTATCCCACACTGTACCTCTCCTCCTTAAAGAATTTTCAATTTGCAATTACATACATAATTTTGCAATTACATATACATGTCCTCAAGCATCATTTATAGCCCATGTGGAAAGCAACCCTTAGAAATTATTCTGAGTAATATAAAACTCAAATGTTCTCATATCTTTGTGTAGTACCGTATGTTGGCAACAGAGAAAGTTAAAGGTCGGTCACATCAAGAAAATGCAATACAATAGGCTACAGCTGAGACATAATATCAAGGAAAAAGAAAAAGAACAAAGTTCAGATAGCAGAGAAGGAACTGTAGATACCTTATATTCTTGATCTGGAAGCATGTTGAGTAAGAAAGTCACCATCTTCTGGGGAAACTCATACTTAATAGTCCAAAATAACAGTTCTTCCAGAAAACTTTTATGTTTCAAAACATCCATTATGGATTGATCTGCATAAGAAAAAAAAATCTTATAATTATTCGAGGTGATTTAATTATATAAACTACCAAATGAAAAACCAGAGAGGTAATACAGAAATAGTATGTAATGCCAGCAATAAAACCAGGACATTATCCCTATACTACCTCTCTGGCCCCAACTTTTTTCTTTATAAGATTCTATCATCCTTCATAAATCACCCTTTATAAATGAGATACTAACATCATAAAGAGGACAAATTATGAATGAATCACTTACTCTGACATGTAAAACATTTGCTTTTTTCTGATGAGAATATATATTTAACATAGAATATACGCCCTTACAAAAAACTCAACATGCCTCTATACTTAGAAAAAAAGAAATGGGACCCGGAGAGATAGCACAGCAGCGTTTGCCTTGCAAGCAGCCGATCCAGAACCTAAGGTAGTTGGTTCGAATCCCGGTGTCCCATATGGTCCCCCGTGCCTGCCAGGAGCAATTTCTGAGCAGATAGTCAGGAATAACCCCTGAGCACTGCCGGGAGTGGCCCAAAAACTAAAAAAAAAAAAGAAAAGAAAAGAAAAATGGATGTCCCTTTTGAATAAATGTCGTCAAAGGAGGAAAAAATTCCTCCTGGAAACTTCTTTCTGTTGCAGAAGGCAGCTCCTGATCCCTGCACACTTATCACATCCAGACAAGAAGTGTTTCAAACAGGTATATACTAAACTGATTATCTTTAACAGTTGGCTATCTCTTTTAGTACCTCCAATTTTTTTTTCTTAGAAATGACGAACTATAGAGGCCGGAGCAGTGGCACAATCAGTAAGGCATCTGCCTTGCCCGTGCTAGCCTAGGACGGACCAAGGTTCGATCCCCCAGCATCCCATAAGGTCCCCAAGCCAGGAGCGATTTTAGAGCAAATATCCGGGAGTAACCCCTGTGCATCACCAGGTATGGCAGGAAAAAAAAAGAAAAGAAAAGAAATGAACTATAGATGGGGTGCCAGAGCAATAGCACAGTGGTAGAGCATTTGCCTTGCATGCTGCTGACCTGGAACAGAGCCAGGTTTGATCCCTGGCATCCCATACGGTCCCCCAAGCTTTCTGGGAATGATTTCTGAGAGCAGAGACAGAAATAACCTGAATGCCACCAGGTGTAGCCCCCCCTCCAAAAAAAAAAAAAAGAGTAGAAATGAACTAGAGATGGATGAGGAATATGGCCTCATGGTATGGCAAATACCTCACAAGTGTGAGGCCCTGGGTTCAATACCCTGGTACCACAAGAAAAAATAAGAATGAGAGAAGAATGCCTGTCTTGAATACAGGCAGGGGTGGGAGAGGAGGGGAGCATCAGTGGTGGGAATGTTTCACTGGTGAAGGGGAATATTCTGTTAATAACTGAAAAACAACTACAATCATGCTTGTAATGATGGTGCTTAAATAAAGATTATATATATATATATATATATATATATATATACACACATATTTAAAAAAAATGATCAGACTTAAATACCAAACCCAAAGTCAACCCAAAGTCAATAACGACAGAATCGATACCCAATCTACAACAAGCTATACAAAGAGGGAACCAGTTACACTAGCAGTCTGGGAGGCAAAAGAGGGAGATATAGGATGCATGCTGGGAACAGGAGTGGAAGGAGCACAACACCGGTGGTGGCAATGCCCTGATTCATTGTCACTCTGTACCTTAAATATTACTGTGAAAGACTTTTAATTCACTTTGCTCACAATAAAAATTAATATATATTTCAGCGATAAAAAAAATAAAGTGACATTCCTGATATTGCACCTGATATGGGGCACTTGTCTTTTCATTGGTATTGATGGGTCTTCTCCATTGAATGTGTTTGCTAAAATAGTTGTGCTGAAATCTACAATCCAAAAAATAATAATAAACAACTAGAAAATTCTACTAATATCTTATGAAACAAACTGCCTTAAACTACAACTCTAGGGGCCCAGGAGATAGCATGGAAGTAAGGTGTTTGCCTTTCATGCAAAAGGTCATCGGTTCAAATCCCGGTACCCCATATGGTCCCCCGTGCTTGCCAGGAGCAATTTCTGAGCAAGGAGCCAGGAGTAACCCCTGAGCACTGCTGGGTGTGACTCCCAAAAAAAAAAAAAAAAACTACAACTCTAAATATCAAAAGAATGTGTTGGGGCCCAGGAGATAGCATGGAGGTAAGGCGTTTGCCTTTCATGCAAAAATGTCATCGGTTCGAATCCCGGTGCCCCATATGGTCCCCCGTGCCTGCCAGGAGCAATTTCTGAGCATGGAGCCAGGAGTAACCCCTGAGCACTGCCGGGTGTGACCCAAAAACTAAAAAAAAAAAAAAAAGAATGTGTCATCTGTGAATGGACTGGTTCAGTAATGGGACAGGGAGGATAGAGTGGGGAGTTTTCCCAAGCAGTAAGGAAGAGGAGCAGTAACACTTGCCCAGTGTATTTGTTTAACCATACTGGTGGCCAATAGGGACATCCTATTGGAACATCCCAATGGTTCTCAAGAAACCAAGTCAGACCTCCAAATGCCAGGCATGTGCTCCAGCACTTCAAGCCATCTCTCTGGGGCTCCTTAGAATCAGATGCAATATTTGAAAACACATAAAACCTACACCAAGATTTATACATGTATATACATAGAGACAAGTCAATAATCTTTGCCATGTTAGTTAATATTCTGAGTCACAGTTTCTTCATTCTTAATATTTTAGGTTTTTAGAATGGACAATTATGTGATTATTTAGCAAAATACCTTCCAACTTCCTATTATATATTATATATATACTTATATATTTTTTATTTTATATATATATATATTTGGGGGGTGTTTTTGGGTCACACCGGCGGCACTCAGGGGTTACACGTGGCTCTGCACTCAGAAATCGTTCCAGGCAGGCACAGGGGACCATATGGGATGCCGGAATTTGAACCATCATCCATCCTGGATCGGCTGCATGCAAGGCTAACACCCTACCACTGTGCTATCTCTCTGGCCCCATTTTTTTATTATATATTTTTAGCTCACTTTCAATCTACCAAACTAATCTTTTCAAAAACTAAATTACTCTCTGAGTGTTAAATATCTTCAGTGGTGAGTCACTGTTTATTTAACCAACCAGGAATTCTACAAAATCAAAACTTCATTTATTTGCAGCACATATTTAATCAAAAATAAACCTGACTCCTTATTCTCTCTCTCTCTCTCCCTTTCCCTTTCCATTCTCCTTCTCTCCCTCCCTCTCCCTCCTTTCTCTCTCCCTTTCACTCCTTTCTCTTCCTCCCTGCCTATTACTCCCACTCCTTTCTCTTTTCCTCTTTCCTTCCCTCTCCTCTCTCCCTCTCACTCCCCTTCTCTCTCCCTTTCCCTCTCCGCACTCTATCTCCCTCCCTCTCTCCAACTCTTTCTACCTCTCCCTCTCCCCCCTTTCTCTCTCCCTTTCCCTCTCCCATCTCTCTTCCTCTCTCTCCTTCCTCTCCTTCCTCTCTCTCCCTCTATCTCCCTCCCTCTCTCCCTCCCTCTCCTTTCTCTCTCCCGTTCCCCTCTCCCTCTCTCCATTTCCCTCCCTCACAGAAAAAAAGACCAAAAAAAATCTCTGTAGTAGTTTTTCTAAGTAGCAGAAGAGACAAATGCCATTTTGGGGCCAGGGAGATAGTACAGTAGGTAAAGTACTTGCTTTGCATGCAGCTGACTTAGTTTCAAACTCCAGCATCTCAGATGCCCCAAGCCAAACCCCACCAGGAGTGATCCCTGAAGAAAGCCAGGTGAAAGCCCTGAGTAGCACTTTGTGTGGCCAAAAAGAAAAAAGAAAAAAAAGAAAAAAGGCAAGAAAGAAAAGCCATTCAATGTGATCCAAAATCAGGTTAGGTGGTAGGGGAATTCAAGTCTAAACGAAAACAAACTTCAACTTTAAGTCTGCATAAAAATCCTCAGTCAGAGGATGAGGCCTTAGCTCAAGAGTTAGAGTACATGCCCTGTATTTACAAGGCTTTGAGTTTGGATCTCTGACACTGAATGTTCAAACCAAACCCAGGAACAGCCTGGAATAGCCCTAGTAGCCCTGCACTGTTGGGCCCTAGAAGCAATCACACGACCAGTCCTAAACACTAAATACTGAGCTGTCAAGCCCAAACAGCAGAGCCAAGTATCAATGAGTGATCCCCTGCTTGTGAGATTAAAATAATTTTTGCCAGAATTTGATCAGGCTTTAGGAATACATGAGCTCTTCCTCATACCATTAAGGTATGGTACTGTGTGGATTAACCTAAAGTTCTCAACTGAACTAAGCCTCAACTGAAACTATAAGATATCAGAAATATATATTCTTTTTTTTTTTTTTTTT
>PVKC010016550.1:0-20487 GCA_004027635.1 Crocidura indochinensis
TGTAACCTTTTGAACCTGTTACCTAAATAATGTAATAAAATTAAACCACATAATTATTGGAGTAAGAAAATGAATATGTTTCAGCCTGAGACTTTAAAAAAAATGAAAAGCAAATAGATTATCTTTATAATACTAAAATCTTAAAATAAAATTACATTGTAGTATCTATCAACTAAAAGAAATTTAGTTTCTCAAAATATTTCAGCCACAGGAAAAAATAAGTTAAATTACTTAATTGAAATATTTTATTAGTTTTTAGGCAACATTAATATGCTAAAGATTAAACTTCTAGAACTTTAGAAAACCCTAAATATAGTACATGTGATGACTATGCAAAGAACTAAAGCAGTCTGCTATGCTTGATTAATTCTTTCTCTTTCTCTGGCCACAGCCCCCTTTCCTAACAAAAATCCCCTGGATCCTAGACTCTATTAAATTTATTCTTTAAATTCATTGGTTTCTTGGCATATTTCCAATTTTTCTAAAACCCTTTAATAATCATTCTTTTTTTAGTATTTTTTATTTATTTAAACATCTTGATTACAAGATTGTGATTAGATTTCAGTCATGTAAAGAACACCCCCCCTCCCCCAGTGCAACCTTACCACCACCTATGTCCCAAATCTCCCTCCATCCCACCCCACCCCCACCTGTACTCTTGACAGGCCTTTCAGTTCCCTCATTCATTCACATGATTATGGTATTTATCAGTGTAGTTATTTCTATAACTGCACTCACCACTCTTTGTGGTGAGCTTCATGAAGTGAGCTGGAAGTTCCAGCTCTCCTCTCATTGTCTCTGAGGATTGTTGCAAAGACGACTTTTATTTTTCTTAAAACCCATAGATGAGTGAGACTATTCTGCGTCTCTCTAATAATCATTCTTACACATAAAAGCACAAGTAGCATAGGCACATTTTTCTTCAAATTTTTCCATCCAGCAGTGCTCCGGGCTTACTTCTGGTTCTGCACTCCTAGTGGGGTTCTGGGGACCATATGGGGTACCTGGGATTCAATTCAGGTTAGTTGTGTATAAGGCAAGTGCCCTACAGTGCTAAAGCTCCAGTTGTATTTGGAGGTAGTTATTTTTTCAAACTTAAGTGTGTCCCATAAATAATGTAGTAAATTTCAGTTAGCATTTTTTCAAATATAATTCTAATGAAAAGTGAACAAATAATCAGAACATATTTAATGAAATAAAGGTAAATATTATATTGTGCAACTTTTGTTCTGCATCAAATCATAATGCAAAATGTACTACTAGTTTGGAAGCACTACTCTAGAAATTCAGGTCTAATGACCCCAAAGTTACTGCTTCCTTAATCACCACACCTATATTCACAATTATTTCCTTGCTTAGGATGGTCTCAGGAAATCAAGAGCTCCTAGACAGCATGGAGCGATATCTACATAGCTGTTAGAGAAAATGAACTCACAAAACTTGCCTATAGGTGAATAGATATGGAGACTATTATGCTAAGTGAAACACGTCAGAGGGAGTTAGATAAACCAGAATAGTCTCACTCATCTGTGGTATTTAAGAAAAATAAAACACACTATGGTAATAATACTCAGAAACAAAAGAGATGAAGGTCAGAAGGACCAACCATGATATGAAGCTTATCACAATAGTGGTGAGTCAAGTTAGAGAAATAACTACACTAACAACTACCAGGACAATGATAGAGAAATATAATGCCTGTTTTCAAGACAGGCAAAGGATGGGGGAGGAAGGGAATGAGGGAAATTGGTAGTGGAAAAGTTGCACTGGTGAAGGGGTGTGTGTGCATTTTATGACTGAAACCCAATTACTGCATGTTTGTAACCATGGTGCTTAAATAAAAAATATTATTAAAAGAAAAAAGAGGGCAGGCCTTAGCTAAGTCAGTATTTGGATGGGAAAGGGCTGCTTTACTTCCTTAAACAATTTATCCATTTCTGTCCTTCTTGTTTCTTTTTCATTTTTTTCTCCCCTTACATTCTCTTGTTCTCTTCTCCCTCCCTTCCTTTCCAATTCCTTATTTTTCCTTCCTTTCCCTTTCTCTCTCTCTATATATCTCTCTTTCCTCCCCTCTCCTCACTGTCCCCTGTTTCCATTTCTCCAACTTTTCCCAGGACTCTCCCTTCTCTATGGGCAGGGGCATCTTTGCCATCCCCACAATCTGACACAGTGAAAAGCCTGGATTTACCCCTAAAATGACAGACTTCCTCACGTTACTTGTTTCCCCCAGGATTATACTACCTTCTCAAGTCCAGGACCCTATTCTCTAAGCCCCTGCTCAGGACCTTGTCTCCCTATTCTGGGCAAGTCTCCTATTACATTTCCCAGGGGCAGACTCAGGAGTTTCTTTCAGTGTGTCGAGGCAGAAGTGGCCCGCGACTCTCCAAGGAAGGACTTAGACAGGGTAGAAGTGGGTGTAGCCTATGGCTTCCCTCTTCCAGCACACAGGCCAGAATCTGTAGAAGAGCACTTCTCGCTGTGTTTCTCCGCCCCCTACTGGCCACTGCTGCTACTGTTTAGTCTCTAGGATGGTTGCAGGCTAGAATGACCGATTCACCCATAGCTGCTCATTCTCGCCACTAGAGTTCTCTGACATAGATACGGCTCATTAAAATTGTAAAGAAAACGGCCAGAAACCCTGTTCACCCCCTTCCCCCATAAAGGAAACATTTTAGGAATATGAGAGTGAAAATTTTAACCAGTGGGATACCTGAGGAAGATTACTCAAAGAAGGAACAGCAACAACAAATGAAGTACTTGAGTGCATGAACAAGAGGCAAATAAAACAATAGGGAAGATAGAAAGGAGAAGGAATCAGATCATTGAAAATTAAATTATACAGGTTTCTATAGAACTCAAGGATATAGAAGAATTCTCATTTAGTTCATAAACACAAGTAGATGAAACTAAATTTGTCCATCTTGGGCAGTGATGATATTTGCCCTGTTACCATCCATTTCCAATAGTTAACAATTATATGCTCTAAAGGGACAGAAAGGTACAAATTTCATGTTTATTAGATGGTAGGGTTAGCTATATTAGAGGATGTGAAGATGAGGCAGACTAAGAATATCTGCAGATGTAGTATAAACATCTCGTCAATCTGGTTTTATTAACTAAATTCTTTCTCTTTTCCAATTTTAATAGCTCAGAGCATCCCCACACTTTTTTTATACTCCAAATCACTCCTTTGGCCTTTCTAGCAGTTTCCTGGCAATATCAAACATTACTCTGCTGGCCTGACCTGGCATGGGGTCCTACTCAGGTGAATGATTCTGGGAGATTCCATGCCATACTGAGCAAGCTCAGCAGCATGACAGAGTAGTTCAGCAATGGTAGAGTAGGGGAACACATAGGTCTAGGGATCACATTCAGGGTCTTACCGCATAAGGCATTACTCCCCCCATTCTTTTATTTCTTCTTTGAATTCACATTAATAAAGCTTTTCTACTTATTCCTAACAGTGAATAATTTGATTCAGAATTTTGAGAAGTGGGCATGTAGTCTACCATAGGGAGAATAGAAACAGCAGAATTTGGAATGAGATATCCTGAAAATAAGTTCATAAAAAGCACATGAAAATATCATAGAAAAGTTTTTAAAGCAAGTTTGCTTCTTTCCTGTTACGTGGAGGGTGTTAGGAAAGGTTCTGTAGCTGAAGAAAGAATTTGGACAAGGCATGTGAGATTAAGCAATCAGGTTAAGAAAATAGATTGCCTGATGTGCCTAGATCATTGTATAGAAGAAAACAATGAGATGCTTTATTTATTTACTATTGCTTTTTTTTATTTACTTAGTTATTGTAAACCACATGGCAGGCCTTGATTTGAAGTCTGAGAAACTGAGTAAATAAGAAAAATTCTTGTTCTTAAAGACTTTAAAGTGAGTAAACTATATTATATATACTGAAATATACTAGGATGGGATAGGGGATAAACTATGAATTAAAAATATAAGAAAAAGTTAAATAGGTAGGAATTAAGGGAAATAGAAAGGAATGTATAATTTATGTTAATATATACAGTTTTGTATTATATAAATTGCATGTATCAGATTATTTATATTTATTTGTATATTTTTAAATATGTTTTTATTATACTAGGGGTCCTGCAATAGTTCAGCAGAATTTGCTGATTGGAGTGAAGAAGCCTTGTTGATATTTGGGGAAGATCATATCAAAAAGAAACAATACATAAGGAATATAGAGCATGTGGAAAGAGAGAACAAATTAAATGTAAATTTGATGCTAAAGCATGCTGAGGAAATTAAGGAAATATATGAAGACTAGTATGAGTGTAAAGGAGTGAAAGAGGAGAATATAAAGAGATGGAATTGGAATAGCAGGATGGAATTAAACATAAAAGTATTTTAAAAATATGACAGTGATTTATTTTTCCCTGGATATAGTAGGAAAAAGCAGTAGTTCAGGACACTGGACCATACATTGCCATGAAAATAATATGATTGTTGTGTATTAAAATAGCTGCTGGAAGCATTGTTGGTGGGAATATTGCACTGGTAAAGGGGATGTTCTTTTTTTCTTTGTTTGTTTTTGCTTATCCTGCCACACCCATTTGACGCTCAGAGGGTTGCTCCTGGCTAAGCTCTCAGAAATTATCCCTGGCTTGGGGGGACCATATGGGATGCCGGGGGATCGAACTGCAGTCCTTCTTTGGCTAGCACTTGCAAGGCAGACACCTTATCTCTAGCGCCACCTCACCGGCCCTGGGTGCTCTTTTTAAGATTGAAACTCAACTACAAACATGTTTGTAATCATGGTGCTTAAATAAAGATATTATTTTATAAATATAGTTGCTCTTAACTACTGTGATGAAAATAAATTTACACAAAATGTATGAAAAAGTTTTATCAGTATATTGCATACTTTATATTAAAAATTACAATGGTTTGAATCAAAGTGATAGTAAGAGAGGTTGCAGATAATAGTTGGATTTTAAATAAATATAAGAAATTTTAGAAGGAATCAGCATTTGCTGAATGTTGATGAGGAATTGAAGGGAAAGTTAAGCATTAGGGTTTTCTAAGCGTTCTAAGTCTGCAACTTGAAAATTAGTTTCTGAAGTATGAAAATTTATATTTGAGCATGTTTTCCTTGATATAAATAGTATCATATTTTGGATATAATGAGTCTAACATGGCTATTATTCTTACTTCAAGTGTAGATACACCTCAAGTGCAGTTGCATATAGGTCTTGACAATGAATGTTGATCTGTCAACATTGACATTGTTCATTTGTCAGTATATAGACAATAAAGGAATGGTTTAGATAAAAGTAACAAAAATAGAAATATAAAGAAAGAATAATATCTGAAAACAAAGTCCTGGCATATTCTAGTATATTGTATCAATTTTGAAATATTACCAAATATGCTGAGTATTTTATCTAATCTTTATTGTGAAGTAATCAGTTTTGTGATAAGTTTAATAAAGTTCACTCACATAAGATTGACACTTTTATTCCCTTGGTGAATCTAATATTAGTTATAATGTTATTTACTGAACAATACTAATATGACACTTAAATATGTGCCAAAATGGAAAATTAATAAAAATAGTCAAGTTAAAATATTTAATTACTGTACTACTTAAAATATATGCCTATGTTAAGCAATTTTATATAAATTCCAAATTATAATTTATTTAAAAATCTACAGTAATTTTCTAATTTTTTCTAGACTAGATCAGACATTTGACTGAGGATGAAGAGAAATCTAGAATACGTTTAGTTGGAAAAGAATCAGAATGGAATAGATTTTGAGGTTTGAAAATTCTGCTCTTTCTCTGTAATTTTGCTGGCAACAACTAGGGAACCAAATTATGTTTTTATTTTTTGCTTTCTTATATCCCTAATACAAATTGCATGGAATGATACACATATGGTATAAGACTGTGATTCTTGACATACACCTGATATAACCTATTTTATATTATATGTTGTGTATATCTTGAGTTTATGCATACTTTTATTATAGGCATCAATATAACATTGAACTATGAGTATTGAGTGTGAGTAAACCTGGAGTTATATGAAATACACCTTTGTCACTTACTAATTATTTAAGCCAGTTAGTTTCATGCCTCATTTTTCTCATCAATTATGATAGTAATTATGCAATCGTATTTTTAGGTATAAAATGTGTTAATATATTAAAAAACAGATAAAGTCATGGTGATAGAAAGGAAATAATAAATAAAATTACTAGTTAAAATGCTATTTATTTCCCCAAAGAAATTTTTAATCATGGTCATTACAACTGCTGTGAAGTGGATGAAGTAGAAAAAGATATTGTCAGGATTAACAATTTTCACAATTTTTGATGAAGAGGAGAAATTCTATATCTAGGGTTTAGTAGACTATTCCTTCCTATTCTATATCTTTCTCCTCATTTGTAAAATAAAATGGATCATCTATCTGATTTGATAAATATATTTCAAATGTTATTAACATTTTTGATCACACAGCTATAAGGAACACCTGTTTTATATTTTTTAAATTGATAACATGATCTTACATAGTCTGTCTATAGAATTCTATGATCCTATGTCTTTGGAGTGGAGAATTTTAATCAAAGCTCTACGTATTTGCTTGGTCTTCACACTGTAGATGATGGGGTTCATTACAGGAGGTATCAGCAAGTAGGTGTCAGCAATCATAGTATGTACATAGTCTGGAATTCCTTTCCCAAATCTGTGAACAAAGGACAGACTAATCAATGGGATATAGAAAATAGCAACAGCCCCAATATGGGAGATACATGTGCTGAAGGCTTTCTTTCTCTCTTCTGGAGATGCAATGCTGAGGACAGTTTTGATGATTAAAATATAAGAAAGGAGGATGAGGATAGAGTCCACGCCAACTGTAGAGATCATAGCAGTCAACCCAACTATACTGTTGATTTTGGTGTCTGTGCATGAGAGCCTTATCACATCTGGATGGTAGCAGTAAGAGTGGTGGAGTATGTGACTGCGGCAGAAGGACAGCCTTTTAAGAAGTCCCACCATTGGAGTTAGCACCACTGTACCCCTGAGGACAGTTGCCACTCCAATTTGAACTATTCTAGAGTCAGTTAAAATGGTGGCATACCTGAGGGGATTAGAAATAGCCACAAAACGATCAAAGGCCATGGCCAATAGCACTGAAGATTCCATGACAGTGAAGAGTTTAATAAAAAACATCTGTGATGCACAGGCATCAAAGCTGATTTCCCTGGCATTGAACCAGAATATTCCCAACATGGTGACCAGAGTGGATATCGATAAGCCAAGGTCAGTGGTGGAGAGCATGGACAGAAAATAGTACATGGGTTCATGGAGACTGGGCTGAGTAACAATGGCAAAGAGGATCAGGCTGTTTCCAGAGAGAGCAGTTAAATAGAGACAGCAGAAGGGAATAGAGATCCAGTTGTGGAAGGCTTCCAATCCAGGAACACCCGTTAGAAGAAAAATGACAGAAGAAGATGTGACATTCTCTACCTCCAACATGCTGAATTAAAAGTACAGAATTCCAAGATGAATAGCTGGAACAACAACAAAGCTACATTTAAAATAAATTGCCACAATTACAAATGCATATTAGTGACTTAGCTAAATTAATAAATATTGTAAAATTTAAATTGGTATAGTACCAATACAATATGGTGTTGTGTGTGTGTGTGTGTGTGTTTACCTTGTTCCACATTTTGTTTCCTGATACTGTTCATGGTAGTTACATTTAAGCTATGCGAACTTTCTTCATTCTCACTCTTCTAATTAGATTTGACTAGATTTTGAAAATATGCCTCACCCAAGATGGACTAATCGAATTTTCTCCTTTCTGGATGTTTAAATAGTGATAGGTAGAAAGTATCATTCTTGGTAGAGTTGGCATCAGATAAAATAGAATTACAGGAAAATATTAAAGACAAATGTATGAGTCAGAAAATATGGAGACAAGCACTTACAATACAAAACAACACATATACACTGACAGTACTTAGACTTGAGACACTAATACAGTAAGTGCAATTGACTAACATTGAAAATGTTCCTCGTTCTGAAAATCTGATACCTATAGAAAACTTGGCCTATATAAGATATGATACCATATTCAGATATGTTTGTTTTTCAATCTGCTTGAAGACTAAGTAATTCTCAAATCTGTTTTTATCCATTTTATTGAAATGGACTTTTTGAGCAATTTCTAACAGAATAATGCTTTTATTTCATAGGAAAAGATGTATATTGATCACAACATTGCATTTCTTTTTTTTTTCAGTGAGTAGTAGAATTGAGAGTTGCAGACTAACTTGGAGATATGAATTGGAAAATGCTGTCTGGAAAATAACAGAAATTAGGGCTTTCATGAGGAAAATTAAAATAGCAAGGGACAATTAATGTTAAAGCAGCTGTAAATTAAAGGTGAAATCTAAATATTTACAGGTTATAAAAGGTCACCCATATAAAGTACCACTTCAATTATTCCTGGAAGGAATTTTACATTTAAAATCAAAATGATGGATAAATAGAGGATAAAAAGAGAAAAAGTGCTAAGTTGTTGTATTAAGAGTTGATTAATAAGTGAAGTATGACATAAAATTTATACTAATAGATGTACTCAGAGAGCCAATAAAATTAATTTAAAATTATTAAATCTCACAATAAAATTGAAGTTCACATGAAAGAAACAATCATTAAGAAAAAGCAACTTGGGAGCTGGGCGGTGGAGCTGGAGGTAAGGTGCCTGCTGCCTTGCCTGCGCTAGCCTAGAACGGACCACGGTTCAATTCCCCCGGTTCCCATATGGTCCCCCGTGCATGCCAGGAGCGACTTCTGAGCGCATAGCCAGGAGTAACCCCTGAGCGTCACTGGGTGTGGCCCAAAAACCAAAAAAAAAAAAAAAAAAGCAAAGAAAAAGCAACTTTTTTATTAATCTCTCTTTTATGATCTAGCCCTGTGTTGTTTTGGCACTAGGGTAGTGGTGCTATGCCTAGGCATAACTAGGATCATATCTGACGGTACTTTATGGTGTTATTAATATTGTTCAAAACATGGCAATAGGGGCAGGAGTGATAGCACAGCAGTAGGGCATTTGCCTTGCTCATGGCTGATCCAGGAAGGACCTTGGTTTGAACCTCCAATGTCCCATATGGTCCCCGAGCCAGGAATGATTTCTAAGCACATAGCCAGAAGTAACCCCTGAGTGTCACAGGGCGTGACCCAAAAATCAAAAGAAAAAAAGAAACAAACCAAAAAAATGTAATAGTATTGTTATAGTGTGTGAATTCTAGATGCATATCCTGGCTCAATCACTATATTATTTTTCAGATATGCTCAACAATAACTAATAAAAACCCCCAAATTTCTCATAATAATAGCACTCAATTATTTGTAACTTTTTATGTAAATACTGTATTTTATAAGCATTCTATTTTTAAAACCTTTACTATAATACTTTGTGACCTGTATTTTAAAATTTACTTTAAATTTATTTTTTTGATATATAAATTGCGTATCATCTATATTCTAAAATATTTCCACAATTTCACACAACTAGCTAATTTTATAGTTGGGAGTATTAGTATTTTAAGCTCCCAGTTTTCATATTCTCATAAATATCCTTCACCTATGAGTAATGTAAGCTCTTCAATAGTCTAGGTTCTTTCTATGTCTTTAAAGTTGGAAAGGTACTATGCCTGGTGTCTGGTAGATGGTCAGGCTGGTACAATATAAGTTTTCATTAAGACTATTCGGGCATACAAAGAAATTTCTCAGACATTGATAACTTCTTTACATTTCTCAATCACCAAATAATAATAACTTTTTGCATTTCTCAATCACTGAATAACTAATCATGTTTAATCATGATAAAAGTATGAGACACTGATTAAGGTATTGGACTAAAGAACTGTAATAATTTTTTTTTCACTCAAGGTAGAAAAAAACTGTACATTATCTATAGTTTCCTGAAATAAGTAAATAAACCTATCATATTTTATACTTTATCCCCTTATCTCCCAATCCGATCTAACTATGCACTTTGTAAGAAAATTTTTTCTTGTGGATAAAAAAATATGATCTCATACCGGAGAGATACTCAAAGAACTGGACACATGATCTCTCTTGCCTAGAGCAGAGTATAACCCCTGAGCACTGAAAGGTATAGATCAAGACATTGCTAAAATAGAATTTAAAAATATTAGTTTAATACATCAAATTGTTTTCATGGAATGAAATACTTTTACTTACACAGTTCATAAAATGGTTCTGTTTCTTCGACTCACAATAACTCAAAAGGCAGATCAAGGGTCTGAGACCAGAGGAGGGCCAGCTAGGAAGAAGTCTTATTGCAACTTGGTTGGAGGTGGAGGCGTAGAGCTCAGAGGTCAGTTCCTAGTGTTGGTGCACATACTGTGTGTCTCCAGAGCCTTTTGGTTCCCAGATGACTTCTTTTGCCTTGCAGTCTTTTTATATCTGTTTCTTTTTATGGCTATGTGCTTTATAAGCTGATGTAATAATGTTTATCCTTGTGTTCTTTTATTGAATTTTTTTCAATGACAACTGTCGTGAAATTAAAACACATACCTTAATGTTCATTTCTTAGAACTGTATTAAGTTTTAGTTGATTCTCAGAGGATTGTGAAAACCATAATCGAAGTCTAATTTTAAAATATTTTTCAGGTACATGCTAAATATCCCAAATATTTTCATTAGAAGTCTCTTTGAAGAAGATTTTAAAAATAAAATATTTCAAATTACTCAGAAGTATTTTCTGTGTGACTAATTCACATATCACTCTGTATCTTAACATTTACTAGGTTGCCTATTATTCTTAACAGGGTTTCCCTTACATAATTTTTTAAAAATCTTTTATATATCTCCAGAGAATTTTTATATGTATCTGATCTCCAAAGATCATACTATTAGATATTATAAAAACATAGCACTTCTTTATTTTTTCTTTGATTTTTTTTTCTTTTCTATCTTCAAATGTTCAGGGCTTACTTCCGAATCTATATTCAAAGATCACTCATGGCTGGGCTTGAGGACCATATGGGACATTGGGTAGTATCTAGTCAACTGCCTCTAAGACAAATAAATTACCCTCTACTATCTCTCTGGACTCCTCTCCAAAAATACAGTGGTCTGACAACTCACTATCTCCTATTGTAGTAAGTAGATAAATAAAATTACCAACACCAATGACTAATTATGAGGCTATTTTAGATTGATCAGTCAATACTAGAAGGTATTCTATAAGTGAAAGTCTCAATTTATAATTTAACTGTGAGGAAAAAAGTTTTTTGTTTTTATTTTTATTATTCAATGCATTTTTGAAGTCTTAAACACATTGGTAAAGAAAAACTAGCAATTAATTGACATATAGTTTCTCCTACACCTGATAGTGGCCACCCATTAGCAATTGTCCACCTTTGTAGACTTGGTCAAAAATGAGCATTAAATTTAGGAAATAAAGATAGCAGGGCAAGGGAAGCAGCTTGAAGGAGTGAAGCACATATTTTTCATGCAGGAATGTTGGGTTTGATTCTTGACACAAAGTAGATCCCAAGAATATTATTCAGAGAAGTTCATGAGTACCTCCAGATATGATACCAAGACTCTTTAAAATGTGTTCTTTTTATTTATAACTAAAACCCAACTACAAACATGTTTGTAAACATGGTGCTTAAATAAAGAAAAAAGAAAAATAAATAAAATAAAAATGTAACTCACAATTTCTTCTCTGTATAAATTTCTTTGACTATTCTCTTTGTTCCCGTTTATTCATTCCTTCTGCTCACATCATAATCTCAGATATACTGAATTATAATATACCATTTTATATTATATTTAAGGGATTTATGTGAAAATTGAGTATGAGAAGCACTGAGATGTTGATCTCATAGCTCAACTTCACAGATTCCTTTGTTCTGTGAAGTCAAAAAAGACTAACCAGAATAGATTTTGAAATAAAATCTAAGGAATGAAGAAGGATTTTTCCCCCAGGGTACTAGAAATTAAAACCAGTGAGTAGCAAATACATGGATTAGATGAGAGGTTAAAAAATATTTCAGTTACAGTGAATAACTATGGTGGTTTATCTATTGAAAGACTGCACAGCATGAAGTAATCATGAAGCAGAAAATAAAAAAAAACAAAGCAACAATAAACAAATAGCAATATAAAAATGAAAACCGAAAAAGTAAAATAAAGACACAAAATTCAGCTTCCATTAATTTATCTTCAACTTTGAAATAATAAAAACTAGGGAAAAGGGATTTGATTTTCAATACATTTAACTTTTAATTAAATGCTATTCAATATAATTTTAATGCAAATTTAAGACATTTTTGAATTATATTTGAGGTACTAAACAGTTCAGGACTACTTTGGGATGAAACAAAACTGAGAGATGTGCATGTCATTTTCAAAGATCTGAAGATGAGTTAGATAAGATAAAGCAGAGAGAGTGAAAAGACAGTGCTTTTGAGATGGAGTCAAAATGAAAAGGTCAGATTCAAGGAACCAGGATGTCAAAGGATGGGACATTAGTTTTTAGATACTTTAAATATCAAAATATATAAATATTTAAGGTAAATGTTTATTTATATTCTAAGAAACCATCCATTTTCTAATGCCACAGTATTATTTTGCATTTCTATAAGCAATGAATGTTAGTTGTTATTATTCTACATATTGTTCAGGATTAGTTGTTATCAAAGTTCAAGATTTTAACTTTTCTAATTGGTCTGTAGTACTTTCTCATTATTATTTAAATTTCCATTTCCTATAACATGTAAAATGAAGCATGTTTTTATATGCTTATTTATTGAAGTCACTTGCTTTTGTGTTATTTTCTGTACCTCTGCATTAATTAGTAACAACTTCCATGATATTTATAATGCTCAGGAAAAGACCTGAGGTCTAAACCATATAGTATCTGAATGACGCAATAAAAGTAATTATTCGCAACAAAATTTCTTTTTTTTTTTTTTTGAGGGGTCTTTTCTGGGGCAATACCTGGCAGGTTAAGGCAGGAATCATTCCTTACTCTGTGTTCAGAGATCATTCCTGGCAGTGCTTAGGGTATCACACCTGATACTAAGGTTCTAACCCAGGCCAGCTGCATGAAAAGTAAACACTGCACTATCTCTCTAGGCCCAGTGGCAACACCCTTATTTTGTTTGTCTCTTTGTCTTATGATTGCCACGAACATGGAGAATGACTGATGAGGAAACTTGGAGATTCAATAACATCACTTCTCATTTCATGAATCCAGAGCTTTGTATTATTGTTATTTAGTGATTAAATTTCTTTTAAATGAGAATTGGAATTGTGACTCATCTCTAGGATTCTCCTTTGGAGAAGGGAAATAAAGTCAAGCTTTGGTAGTGATGAACTGTGGTAATTGTATATCAAGATCATAAACTAACAGAAAAGGCACCTTACCATTAATAATTGTATGACTTAAACCTTAAAATGAACAAATTTGTAACCACAATTTTTAAATAGAAAAATAAAAATAAAAAACAGAAACATTAACAATGTTGGACACATGTTCCATGAACTATGATAATTATAAAAGTAGGAAAAGAATACATTTTGTAGTTTGGTTTCTGAGACACAAAGGGTTAGCGGGACACAGCCATATAGAGCTCTCTCTTAGGAATTTTTTTTTCTTCTGGGTAAATTGTTCTCACCAGGCAGCTTCTGGACTCCTTATAAAGGCTTTCTCTCTCAAATCTGGTAGTGTCCCCATTCTAAGGACTTCCCAGTACATTTGGTACATTCTCCAGGACTGTGAAGGGGAGACCTCTTTGGAGAAAAATTTTAAAGGACAAGACTGTACAGAGAATGTTTCTATAGCCTTAGGAGAAAAGGAAAAGGATCTTTATGCCTGTAAGTCGGTGAGGTTTCAGAAACTCTCCTCTCTCTCTCTCTCTCTCTCTTTCTCTCTCTCTTTCTCTCTCTCTCTCTCTCTCTCTCTCTCTCTCTCTCACACACACACACACAAACACACACACATTCTATCTTTCTTGCTCTTTCATCCCCAGCATGAAAGCATTAATCAGGATCAAATTCTTTCTTTTGAGATTCAAAAATTCTTTAGATCATATTTTTGGTATATAGAGTTTTTTAAAAAATATATCAGAAATAAATAAACTTCATAGAGTAAAAATACAAAATAATCTTAGAGGAAATAGATAAGCTTATATTTATAGTTTTATATTTATAGTTTTGTATTTATAGATTATAATTATACATAGAGTTTTATATTTATATTGTATTTATTTTTATACCTCAAAAGTTATATTTTTAAAATATATCTGAAAGTAGACTGTAAGTATGATCCTGGACTTCTTACTACACCGTAAACAAATTTCTTTATTATATTTTTTAATAGTGTAATTTTCACAAATAAGACAAGTACTCTACCACTAAACCACATCCCTAACCCAATTAAATTATTTTAAAATCAGGAGTTACAAAATATAGCATTTGAAGCAAGAGAAAACAGAATTAATTTTTGGTCCTGTCATGTACATGCTAGATTATTTGAGAAAATAATAAATAATTCTCTAAAATCTTGATTTTCTAATCTTTGTATCAGTTTTATCATCTGCTGGAGAAAACTCCTGATTTCTATTGCATGTTGTTATGCTAGTGATGGATGTGTAGTTTTGTGTTGAAAATTATATGTGGTTTAATTACAAGGATGATTAAGTTATAGTTCTTAGCTATGAATTACTACAGGTTAGAGACATGTGAAAATACTTTTCCAGGGACACAGAGACAGTTCAGGTAAAGGTATTTGCCTGGCACATGGCTTACTAGTACCCTGAGCACTATGGGGTATAAGTGCTCCCCTCCCATTTTCCTCTTCTAATTCCAAAATACCTTTCCAAGAATAGTTACTTAATATATGCTCATTAGTTTCATTTATTTCTCATTAGTTTAAGAACATTCAGGGTGATTTAAGAGTCATTGATTAAAAACACAAACTTGTTTCACAAGTTTTACTAATAAGAGCTCACTACCTTGAAGTATACTACTATTTTCCTTTGATTCTATGAATTATATATAAAAAGATGCAAAGATGAATATAAAGGGTACTGGAGAGAAAGATTAAGAAAGAGAGAGTAAAAGAGAGAGAATGCCACAAATTAGCACATAGACATTTTATCAGTTTCACTACTATTATTATATGGAGTAATTAGAATACTTAGATAATCCAATGATGACACTTAATTTATTTGCAATCACAAAAAGAAAAGTGAGTTAAGCATCTACATCCTTATGTATGAGTATAAAAAGCACCTGATTGAGTAATTCTTAAAACTTCATCTGGAAATAATTACCTTTAATATTAGGATTAAATTTGAGCAAATTCATAGTAGTAAAAATTGATTTAGACTTAGTTATTATTTAATAGATGAATTAGTATTTAATTATTGAAATAAATTGATTTATTTACTTATAAGTAAATTTAATGTAGATACTAATTAAATGATTAAGGGGAATGTAGTTTATCTTCTTATTTAGTATATGTATCTGATTACTAAATCCTCTTTCTAATTTGAGGGAACCAAATGCCAAAAATGACATTATATATGCTATTAAATATTTACTTTCTGTTATTTTGATTAGCTATAATTTGTTCATTTATTTAATAGATACCCTTAGAAACTTTCATGCAAGGCATATTTTTCCTGACTCTGGTTAGAAATCTGAGAAAAACTTATGTGAGCTTATTTTCTTGGTGTCCCTTGTACCTGAATTTTTATCTTTACAGTTTTAGAAGATGCTGCTCTGGATTAACTACCACACTTATTTATTCATATTATTAGACTCTTGTTCCCTTTAAGTTTATTTACTCCAAGCTATTTTTGTTATTCATGTGACTTCAACTTTGACCTCTCTTGATCTTATTGTCAAAGCAGGCATCACTTTTTTTTGGAATGTAAAGGTAAGGACATATTCTAATTTTTGCAAGTAATTGACAATTCAAAAAATGAATGATAGTACAGAGGGTAGGGCATTTACCTTTGTTCACAACTGACCAGGTTAAATTCCTGGCACCAGGTATGGCCCCAAAGCCTTGCCGGAATGATCCCTGAGAGCAGAAACAGAAGAAAACCCGGAGCACAGCTGAATGTGGTACCAAAATAATTTAAAAGCAAAAAGAAGAAAAATAATAAAAGAAAAGGAAGGCTTTTTATCCAACTTAGATGTCATGGTTGAATCAAAACTCATGGATTTTACCTGGTTAAGCATTCCCTCCCCATGACAAATTAAAAGTATTAATGTTTAGGGGATGTATGTGAATGCACAACTGGTTTCTTATGTTGCACATTTTTCTCTTTTCTTTTAAAATGCCCTCTTCACCACACTGATGTAACCAATTATTCTCACTCAATTTAAAGTCATTGCCTGTCCATTCATTGATTAAAAACAAAACTCAGCAAATTGAATGACATTAGATACGTAATTTTTCTGAAGTCATGTAAAAACCTTGTGTTAGGTTTAAAATATTAGGTCTAATTCTGTTTTCACTATTTACTGACATTTTAAATATTTATATATTGGTTGAGAGAATACACGCATATATGAGGGAAACAAGAGGAATGTATATTGTAAAAAACAACTCTTATTTCTTTTTTTTTATTTTTTTATTTTTTATTTTAACACCTTGATTACATACATAGTTGTGTTTGGGTTTCAGTCATGTATAGAACACCACCCATCACATTTCTATAGGTAAAAACAAGATGTTCCAAAAATTTAGGTTTATAGCTAATATAGAGAAACTAGTTGATTCTCCAGACATGCTTTCTGTGTGTATATGGCTGCTGGGGATATTTCTGTGTAGGTATATTTTTGTGGTAGGGGGGACAGAACCTAAGACCTCACGTATGCAAGGTAGAAAATAATTTTTCATATTATTCTTACTATTCTACTTTAATTAGGTACACAAAGAATTAGTGAAATTCAAAATTTAGCCTTTAAAATGAAGAAGAGAAGCAGTTGGGTTGAATAGCCTTTATACTGTTCTATATATGTGCAGAAATGTTCTTTCTGCCCATGTACATAAAATCATATTCTCATAGAAGTGGGAAATACATTACCATTATCTAATCTAAACTCCTCTTCTTCATGTCTATAGAAATATGTTGAATATCAATTCTTTTATTCATGTGGAACCCTAACTGAAATTCTGGTGCCCTCTTACAGTTTACTTGCCTCTTCTCTAGTTTACTAGTAATTAATTTCAAATCTATGTAAAGATTCCCACTGACAAACACAAGAAGTTAACTAATAATCTTAAAGTTGTCTCACTTGTAGAAAGAGTGAAAGCTTTTTCCTCCCCTATTTTTGCAGGATATGGCTATTTATCTCTTTTGAGAAAACGAGCTTCCTTTACACATCATGCTGTCCTTCAACCAGAGCTTCTTCCACCCTCCTGTCTTTTTGCTTACTGGTGTCCCTGGTTTTGAAGCTTACCATGCCTGGATCTCTATACCATTCTGCTGTCTCTATGCAGTTGCTATATCTGGGAATGGCATGATTTTGTTTGTTATTATTACAGAGTCAAGCCTCCATGAACCCATGTACTATTTCCTTTCCATGCTATCCTTCACGGACCTAGGGCTGTGTTTTTCCACTTTGGTCACTATGCTGGGTATTTTTTGGTTTAATATTCGAGAAATCAGCTTTGATGCCTGCATTGCCCAAATGTTCTTTATTCATGGTTTCACATTCATGGAGTCCTCAGTACTCCTAGCAATGGCCTTTGACCGCTTCATAGCCATTTGTAACCCACTGAGATATGCCACCATTCTAACTACTTCAAGAATCATCAAGGTGGGCTTTGTAATTGTTATTAGGGGGACAACAGCTCTTGTGCCTTTACTCCTTCTCTTAAAGCGTCTGTCGTTTTGCCGTAGTCATATTCTGCACCACTCATATTGTTTTCACCCAGATGTGATGAAGCTTTCCTGCACAGATACCAAGATCAACAGTATTTTTGGTCTGACCATTGTCATCTCTACTGCTGGTTTGGACTCAGTTCTGATCCTCCTATCCTACGTTCTGATAATTCACTCTGTACTCAGCATTGCCTCCCCAGAAGAGCGGAAAAAGGCATTTGGTACCTGTGTTTCACATATAAGTGCTGTTGCCATATTCTACATTCCCATGATCAGCTTATCACTGGTACATAGATTTGGGAAGCATGCCTCTCCCCTTGTGCATACTCTCATTGCTAATGTTTATCTGCTTATTCCTCCTGTAATGAATTCAATAATCTACAGTGTGAAGACAAAGCAAATTCGTAAGGCCATACTCAAAATATTCCATTCTAAGGACATTTAGGAAAGTTTAAGGTATTCTTCTAGTATATAACTTTCTTTGGCAGATATTTGATAATTTTCTAATCTATTATCATTGTACATTAAAGAAGTTTGTGTAAATTTTCATTTTATTCTGATTATACAACTTACTATTTATAGAAATTTAGACTTAATTCTTTGTGAACAGGTGGTATGTATTATGTCCTCTAATCTTATCACAAGTGCTATGTTTGGCATAAAATTAAACCTCCTCAGTTATGTGCATGAAAATTGGAGAATGAAATCATTTATTGAGATCCAGTTATACCACCTTTAGTATATGTAGCAATAAAGATATGGCTGATGTAATTTAGATCAGTGGAAGTCTATGTTTAAGTAATGATAACATTACTGGTATTGGTTTATCACCCCAATAGGTTATTAATGACTAAAAAACATTAATGAACACAATAAACAGGAAGCATGCAAGGAAATAGTAGTTTATTTATTTTTAAAAGTTTCTTCAATTTCCTCTCTCCTCCTACTTTTTGTGCTTGGAGTTTCTCCCCCCAGTGTTTAGGGACTACATGAGCTAGAAATCAACTCATAGCTCTTGCATAAAAAGCATATACTTTTTTCAAGCCTTGTGCTAAACCTAGTCAGCTTTATGCATTGTATGGGGATTCACCTACTATCTAAATGAGAATGTAAGAGAGAATGCAGTGATATTCTGTGATACTAAATGCACCATTATCTATTGTGATGAGAATTTTGTAAATATATTTACTTTAGAATACTGACAAAATAAAGTATGAGATCACTCAAAAAACTAGAGCTCATGCCTATTACCCAAAAAAATATCATTGTGATCTGCCTTATTACAAACTAGTAACCTCAAGAGAGGGACGGGTATAAATATTGTTGGCTGTGATCTAAAAGCCAAAAGAAAACAATGAGTGATAATGCAGCAGTCTAAAAACTGATAATAAAGTAAATGATATATTGTTAAGAGAAAAAGCAGACTGACATATAGAATAATTAATTACTGTATGTGTACTTATTTTATGTGAGTAAGCATACAGGCACACACATGTACACTCACTTGTATATATTATAAAGATATTGGGAACCACAGTTGACAATTGGCCTACAGTTCAATGCTAAGATACAATGCTGCTTAAACCCTGCTTTTCTGATAACCACCAGGATCACTCCAGCAATGTGTGGCTGTCGTCTGGGCTATTCTTGGTGCTATTTAGGGGGAGGAGGTCTTAAAGTGTTAGGGAGCAAATTGGGCCCTAAACATGCAAATCATCTCTTTGAACCTTGTGCTAACTATCTCCCTGTTCCCCTAAATTGAATTTGCATTTTAGTTGATTTTTTTTGTTTGTTTGTTTTTGGGCCACACCCGGTGACACTCAGGGGTTACTCCTGACTATTCACTCAGAAGTCGCTCCTGGCAGGCACAGGGGACAATATGGGGAACCGGGTATTGAACCGCGGTTCGTCCTAGGTTAGCACAGGCAAGGCAGGCACCTTTACCTCCAGTGCCACCGTCTGACCCCTTTAGTTGATTTCTTATGAATCATACTGTGAACTCTCAGTTACAAAAGTCTTCACATATAGATAGTAATTCCTCTCTTTCCTGGGAAGAACACAAAAGGGGAAAATCATAAACCAGAAAACACATAGTTTCATGAGAAAAATTATTTAATAAAGCACTTATATTTAAATATTAGCAGTTAAAGTATACGCAAATCATCAAAATTTTAATGATGCTAAGAAATGATTAAAAAAATGGAGACTTTTGGAGACAGGAAAACTAAAATTTTAGCATTTGTTTAAATTTTATTTTAGTAACAATAGGGTTTCACATTTCAACATGAATATCCATAGACTACATCTTCCACTAAATTATTGCCCTCTGTACATTAAAATTCTCCTAGTAAGTTTAGTTCTATAGTCTAATTTTCAGACTCTATTGCTTTTGGGAATTTGTTATTCCCTAACTATGTTTGTTGTTAAATACATGCATTAGAGACTGTTACAAAGTTATTGTATCAAAGCTATAACATCAATTTATGGTGCAATAAGATAGGTGACTCATGACATGCCACTTACATTTTATATAGTATAGCCAAATGCATGTTAAATATATTC